>CAEGAF010098999.1:0-24031 GCA_903067075.1 Micropoecilia bifurca | reverse complement strand
TACACGGATTTAACATGAGATACACAGGGATTTGAGAAGATCACGTCTGCTCTGAGACAGAAAGGGGGAAAAAAATCTCTCTCTTTCTCTTGTTGCCATCTCTATATTAAGTGAATTTAACTGAGCACGCATTCGTGTACAGTGGGTGTGCTGCAGATGCTTCACAGTATTATTTTTTTTTGCATGTTCATGTCATATACATTGCGGTCTTTACAAGTCCCGCATCTCTGTGTTTTCATAAGCTTCAAACCTGTTATTGTTGCTGTTGTTGTCATGTTTGCTCAGCACGGCGATGCTTCTCACCGAGGGCCCCCACAGAGCGCCCCCTCCCACCTATTTGTGGTTGTAATCATCTTATTCACAGGTTATGGTCTCATAAAACTGTCTCTCGTGATCTCCGTCACAAAGATTCATCATGATGAGGCATGACATTCACGACTGAAACAGGCAGAACTCCATGACTAACCTGTTTGTGGCACAACTCCACCAGCCACCTCCGTGTCTGATTGGAGCCCAGCGCTTTGCTCGACTTTGCCTTACCTTGCATGCCGTGCTGCTTCTGCTCGCCTCATGCTAAGAACCAAATCTGGTTCAAGGCTGCTTAACAAGAGGTTTCTGCCCTGGCTGCTTTATGTTGCGTGATTACAATCAAGCTACAGCGTGAGCTTAAAGAGGCCCATAAGACCAGCACCTTTTATACCCACCACATCCAATTCTGAGTCATCAGAGCATCCTCAAGCACAGTAGCTGCACCTGTAAATACACTTGTGCTTGCTGTTTTATTGCGACAGCATTGCAGAAAAGAAAAAAAAAAAGAAAAAGTAATGGTCAAGATAGCACACTTAAGCCCTGCGTTGATTTATGTCCGACGGAAAATAATAGTTGGAACATTTACATCATCTACACCTTTAAAAACGGATCCCTCCTCCTGCCACAACCCGTAAAACGGGGCTGCCAAAGTTCGAGATGCATCTCTGCTTCCACACACCTGAATCAAATTAATGGCTCATCACCAGGTCTCTGCAGAGCTAAATGAATCCTGGTGAGGAAATTCAGCTGTCTGATTTAGGTGCGTGGAAACAGAGATGCTCCAGAAGTGGCGGGACGGTGGCTGTCGAGGACGGGACTCAGGCATGTCTGTTGTACAAGCATCAACGCAGGCAAAGAACAACACTCTCATTAAGCTGCAAACAGAAGCAGGAGCATTTGTTTGAGGACAGAGCTGAGTTCAGCAGCCATCACAGACTGCTCCTTCATTTTTGCGAACCTTATTGCTTTCGCTGGTGCCACACAATCATTCTCCCCTGCTCCAATATGATAAGATTTAGGGGCATGTCCAAATGGGTAATCTTGTTTATTCACTGTAGCAGTTTGAAACATCCCAAGATTTCCATGGGAATTAAAGGGTCTGCGTCGCTGCAGGAGGTCACAGAGAGCGAGGGGGAAATTTGTTTTTTATTATCTCCTTGCCTTTGTGTTCTCGTTTACAAGTATTTTAATAGCTGATATAATTTCTCTTTAGTTTACTCTTTCCCTTGTTGCTCTTGTCCTCCTGTTGACTTGAACTCTTAATTTGAGTATCTCCTGGTGTGCATTAATTCATGGTAACAATCCAAGATGATAAGTATTACGTTAGATACACTCATTTAAGTCTCAATTGATGCAAAAAGTACTCTGGAATAGTCACTTACTCAATAACTGTTACAGGGAATTAAAAAAAATCAAAGGAAAAAGAAGTTCATTGTGTATTTTTTTTGCCCTTCATACTGAGCTGAGTCACTTAAGAAGAAATGTTAATGTACAAAAATTATGCATTGTTTTTCTTAAGTAATGCATTTTTTACTAGGTTTGTAATTGATTTATCTCAGTCTTGAAGGCAACAAAATATTTGGGTTTGAAAGTCAATATTTCAAACCCAAGAAATACTTGCAAAATGTGTCACGTGACGTATGCACAACTTTGTCATTTGTTTCAAAAGGCAGATTTTACTCAACACGTATGGCCATTGTCTCCAGTGAATCTACATTCCAACGTTTTTATCAAAATCAACTGGCCGAACTACTACCTCTGTTTTTGTATGACTCGTTGATTATTGACTGAATGTGTAACATGTTGTTTTTTGTGTGTGACGCTGACAAAAGCAGGCTTCAGGTGTTGAGTTTCATGAGAGACTCCGATAGACACTCTAACTTCCTATATCAGCTAGCTGTACTGCAGCAAATGCTGGCATGGATATAAGCAGAAACTATTTCCAAACTTTCTGTTTCCGCTGTCCACCTTTTTATGACCCCCCCCTCCACAGTTCTACTTCCATCATCATTCTTGTTAATATCTTTATTAATGAAGAATTACTGCATTCTGAGCTACAAAAATATTATTTCAAATTAAAGGTTACTGCTTAGTTAACTTGCGATGTATCTGTCAGTCACAAGTTATGGTGCTAATGCCTGACACCTCACTAGATCCCACTCTGATGTCAGAAGCTGAATAATTGGCCAGCAGTCAGAGCCAAGGTGCATCTGGACCAGAACGCTTAACAAAGAAGCACCTCCCAATGCATAACATTTGAGTCCTCTGCTTGTGGAAGATCTTCAATTCTAAGAGGCTTGTCCTGCTGTTGCCTACCCTGTTTTCTTCCTAAGACCTCAGTCCAGAGAGACGGGCCCACAGCTCATCGCTGGCAGATTGATGTGAAATGGCTTGAGCTTAATCTGTGATACAATTCCTCCATGGTTGCGGGAGAGCAGAGAGAAAACAAACCCCGACTGAGTAGGTTTAATCTTTGGATTCAGATAGCTGCAATATGTAGTGAGCCAACAATAACAAAACACGGCACTGACATGGCAGCACACACATCACACCGCAATCAGAGTGCGCCTCCGTCCTCTGGGGCTGACAATCTCTTCATCAGTGAAGCGGCTCACTCGCCAAATCAATTCAGCTGTGAGGAAGAAACAAACCACACGGACAAGACATCTTGGGTGACGGAGAGCTTTTATTCATCCTCTTTCTTACTTTCACTTCCTAATAGATGAGACATCAAGATAGCCGCAGGGAATTGTTTGTGGTATCTGTGCTGTGGGTGAGGAGGTTGCAGGTTGTATGGGGTTGCATCAGCAATAGTGCTGAATAAAGATTCCTGGATTTCGCTCACGTATCGTGTGCTATTGAAAGGAAACAGGTGGCGGAGTTCAGCGAGGATGAGAGGAGGGAGGCTATTGTAATTAATGCTACAGATGCTGATCTCCGCAGCGCATCTGGGAAGCGCTCTCATTATCTGAAATCTCCTCCAAATTTTCTGCGAATCCCGGGAGGCATTTAGAATCCTTTAAAATCGCTCTGCAACCTTTTGTACTTTACCTTGTTTCTTGACCATCACCTTCACCCCTCTAAGTTTTTGTTTTGTACCAGACATTTTTATGAGTCTTTGTTTCCTTATGTTGCCAGTTGATTCAAAACAATGCTAGAATATGCCAGTGAGAAACACGTTGCAAAATAGTAAATACTAAACATGCTGTGAATAATTTGTCAAGTAATATGCTGTACCTATGGATCCCATTTTTTACTCCGAGTTGAATTTGAAATTCCAACTGAGAAAGATTGGTCATCTTGCATATAGAAACTTGAAGATGTAATGAGTTTACTTGAACTTCTGACAGTTTGTTCTTCGCTCTTTTAAAGATGCAATACCTGACAATTCGCTTTGGTGCACATGTTGCTACATCCTCCTCTTGTGGATTATTTTATTTGAAGCATCGATAAATGTGTTTGAAGAGTTTACCTTTTTGGTTGTTTGTTCTTTTTATCTCTGCATCACAGGTTTTGACTCTGTGGTGGCAACAGCTATCATCTTCTATAATACAAGGCGTACGTTGAAGCAGCAGCTTATCTATAGCTGAGCGGAAGTGTTTAGATAGACTAATCAAGAAGACCAGCTTTGTCCTAACATGCCCCCTCAACCCAGTGCAGGTGGTGGGAGGAATATGGCTAAAATATCCTTTTTGTTCGCCAGTGTATCCCATCCAATCCATGAAGCTTTTGCTGAAATGGAGATCAGATCTCTCAGTGTTTGTGTATCCATTGACCATATGATTGCATAACTTGACATTTTGAATACATTCACTCAATGGAAACATGTAGATAAAAAATAAAAATTAAATAAGCTCATTATTCAATAAAAGATTTTGGAGCCACAATGGGGTGGATTTTTAGCTGTACTGAAACTGGCTGATTTCACAAAACTGCAATGGAAACACTTTTTTGCATCACATGAGTCACATGAGTCACATGATCAATGGCCAGCTGCTGCCACTGGCACAAACCACAAAGAAGAAGAAGAAGACGACAGGAAATAGAGCATCATGGCGTGTGATGACTTATTGTGTGAACAAACTTAGTCGCATGTAATTTTTTGACGACGGTTTGCGCACATTTGGAATGGAAATAGACTGATATATGTTATGTGCATAAAGGCGCACCTGGGTTTGGAGATTCTTCCTCTGAACAGCTGTAAGACTTATAACCATCACTGTTCCAAAAAACTCAATTACACTTTTTATTGCTAACAATCTGTTGTTATTTGTACAGACGGACATCAATGCAATACAAATGTTGTTCTCTAAATTTACCTAATCAACTGCGCATTACTTTTAATGCGCAGTTGAATCTGAATTGTCTATTTTTTTATTTTTTTTGATAACTGCATCTGATGCTTCTTATGTCGTAAATTTGTCCTGACTGTGCTTTATCCCTATTGAATATTTTATCTTTGTGTAAATATGCAACTCCTCATTTACCTTGGCTTGATGCTGTGACAATTAAATTTCTCTATTGTGGGACAACATAGGATATTTTTATTCTAAAACGAAAAATCTGTCGATTGCACATCAATATGTTCCAATTTTGAGCCGTCAAGTTGCATAATTTGAAATTGGGATGAAAATATGCAGTCCTGATTGCTTTAAAAAAATAGGAACCTCCTATAATTAAAATGCCAAATCAAAAGCTACCAATCAAACGGCAATATAAGGAGGGATATTTCTCATCTTAGAGTCTACCACTAGGTTGTTTCCACTTCTTTTCCTTTTTTTAACCTCACCTATACTCCACTGTTACAGAGCTCAGCCAACCAACACCATGTGTCTGTGCACCTACAGTGATGGAATCCCAGTCTCCTCTGATTACAATATGCTCAGGATTAGAGGGAATTTGTACTAACGTATTCAGTCTGGTATTATTCTGATATCTCCTGATGCATGCATCAACAGCCACGTCAGGACGTCACCTTTGCTAGCAACATGCAGAGCACCATGTGCAAAGTGGCCAATAAAGCTCACCAAAATGGAGATGTAAGAGTTTCTGTCCTTAGGTAAAGAAGGAATGGAATTTTATCAAGTCTGCGTGGATTAAAGTGGCATTGTTGGAATCCTTTTGTAGAAAAATCATAGGGGACGTTAGAGGACCCAGGTAATAATAGAGATGATAAACTGTATTCTGTAATATATCATCATTTCTATTCTGCTCCACTGTCATTTTGTACGAATACAACGTTCAATAAATTCAGGAGGGAATAGCACACATTTTTTGATTTGCATTAATTCACACATCAAGGGCACATTAAAATAAGAGCAAAGAATTCAACAGTTTTCCTCCCCTCTTATCTCCCTCGGCTCGGCAAGCACTGTGCCAGTGGAGCAGTGGGGGGAAAAAAAGAAAAAAAAGCATCTTTGCATAAAATAGCAAGCAGGCAAAAAATCTGAAACAGTTGGTAAGGAACTCTAAATAATCACGGTGCTTTTGGAGTTGAATGCATTAGCATAACTTAGTCCCCGTGAAGTAATCACTCGTCTCAGGGTGAAAAGATCCCCTCCGGGCTCGTCATTGCCGCTCCTGCTGCTTCTCTCCCCATGAGTTCAGCCTTGGCAGAATGACTGACCTCATGAGACCAAGGGGTAGCTGCGACATGTGGCAGAAAGAGACCAGTTCAACAACCCCTTTGGGTTCTAGGAAAGTGCCTTCGGCAAGTGATGAGATTATACGCCAAAAAGGATAAATCCCCCACATATCATCGTTTAGACAATGTTTATCCCCCACATCTCTGTGGAACTGACCAACTGCACTGAGGACAAAGTGAAGCCGTGACAATGTTAGTGTGTGTTCATCAGGGAGACAAGACAATAAAGTGGCATCCAGAAGAACTAGTATTGAAAGGTAAATCATTGAAAATGTAACATTTTATTAACTTCTTTGTTTACATCCTATTTTTAAAAGTTAAAGTAACTGTAGAATAAAGCTATTCATAATGCTTATGAACTTTTGACAGCATCGTTTTTGTTGGCACCTCATAAGACCTACACACTGTGTTTATTGCCTGGTCCAAGATTCCTGAGATTTATGCTGCTGTCCTTCATGTTTTATTCTAACGGGACAAATTTCCAGAGTGACCAGTCTATTTTAGCTTGTTTTTCAACCATAAATGATAAATACTGAACATAAATGTCTTGCAGTTATTTTTATAGGGGTTGGGACTTAAATATGGAACCTCATTCAAACTCACGTAGAAACAATTGATAGTTGAGGGTTTGTTAGTACAGTGAACGTCATGGTTCCAATAGTTAGCTGGCAGAAAACCAGCTCAAGACCATTACACTACCTATGTTAATGTGAGCACATTTAATCTAGGTTTTACTAGAACCGGTTAATAATTTGGCCGTAAACATTAGTGAGGATCCAGTTATTTGTGTGGTGACAGACAAACGGAAAGTTTTTTTTCCTGTTTTGTAAACATAGTATGTTACTTTCAATGTTATAAAATTCCTACTGGTTCAGACTCAGGAAAGGTGGAGTTGTATAAACAGAGAACCAGAACATGTCACAAGCAGACTGCTGAGTCATGGTGAACTGCTTCAATCCAAGCAGGGAAACCCAAATTAAGTCATCACAATTATGTGTTTGTGTAGTAGCTGCAGTTTTGAAAGTCATTCAATGTCTTTCTTTTTTTTGTTTTTGGCCTGAAAATTTTCCATTTGAGTTTTCATACTTCCTGCTCTTCTTACTGTTTGTTGACAGGTGATGGTGATGTGTTCCTGCAATCGTATTTTTTGAAAATGAGTCCCAAGTGCATCGTCTGATAAATGTCAGCCTGTTTCATTCGTTTTCAGTGTTTAAAAAGTACGCTTTTCAATTTGTTATACCATCTCAGTTTTATTGCTTGGCCCTTGTCTTTGGGTTGGCTGGATGTTTCTCAATGCATAGTGAAACAACAAGTCAGTTCTTTATGCTTTAAGACTTTTTGTTACATTTACTGTTTAGATAAAAATTTCTCTCCGGCATGTCTGCTATAAAACTGAAGTTGCCAAAGTTTGATGTATAATTTCCTCAGGCACCCTTTTTCTGTACTTTGCATCGTTTTCCTAAAGATTCAGCAGGTATTGGGTGAAAATAGAAAGCTGGATATATTGCACCCATGTTTGAGATCATTCTGTTTTCACTTGCTCAACCAAAATAAAATGAAAGTCTGTTTGCAGACTTACAGTTTTTTTTCTTTTTTTTAGACTATCTACTTGGCAGACTCTTGTTCTGTACGGCATGAAAAGGCTTTAAAGGAACACTTTGCTAAGTGGTCCTTCAACCTCTTCTGTCCTCAGCTTGTTTCCGAGTTTGGCACGTATCCCTTTAATTCTTCCTGGATCAGACTCACAGTAAGAAGTCATTATAATTTTAAAGATTACATATCTTTTACGGAGCCTGTAGAGAATATCTAGAATTAGCAGTTGATATTGTCTGCAGGAAGTAACTTCCACAGTTTTACTGATACATGATTGTAAGTAGTTGCTTTCATTTTTACCTAAAAGGGGAATCAGAAATTAGGCTATGTAACATTTCCCATAATATATTGATCTTAAATTTCCTCTTGAGTTTCAGTGAAAAGACGGCAGGGAAAAAGCGGAGGTGATTGAGGCATAAGCCGTTTTTCTACACATCCCTTTTTCAAACTTTTGTGATCTGGAACCATATGTTAAGCAATGTTTTACCTGAGATGCAACCTGATATCTGCAAAGTGGTGCAGTTGGTAGTGCTGTTGCCTTTCAGCAAGAAGGTCCTGGGTTCGATTCCTGGCCCGGGGTCTTTCTGCATGGAGTTTGCATGTTTTCTCTGTACATGCCTGTGTTCTCTCTGGGTACTCCAGCATCCTCCCACAGTCTGAACCATGACTGTCAGGTTAATTGGTCTCTCGAAATTCTCCCTAGGTGTGACTGTGCATGGTTGTTTGTCCTGCCTGTCTCGGCGTTGCACTACGACAGACTGTAGAAATGGATGTATGGATGCAGCCCGATATCATCACTGACTTAGAAAATATCTATTTTTAATGTTTTATTGAACCAGTTCAAAGATGCACAACATCTATAAACATCAGTTATGAATTTATCCTTTAGCTCAGGGCTTGGTCTAGCATTTTCTAACAAAGGAATACACTTCAGAGCTCCACAGCATGTTGCTGCCATCACCATAGTGGTAATGGTGTGTTCAGGGAATAACACCTTTATCCATAAACATGTAGAGCAAAACATTTCTTTTTTGTTCTCATCTGACCAGAGCACCAAGAGTCGGTCTGTCCTGTATTGGTAGAAGCAAAAATGTTGAGGCGACTTCTTGTGGCTTTTGTTCAACAATGACTTTCTTCTTGCAACTCTTCCCCAAAGACACGGCTGCTGATCGCTGCAGCTTTTTCAGAGTCATCAGACTTTCTTTGTATTTTTGTAAATATTTAACCTTTTACTTCTACTTCATAACTGTGCTTAGGATTGGTGGTCTCAATAAAATACACTGATTATGGTCGTTACTTGCCAAAATGTGGGAAAGTTTGAGAGCAAGAATACTTTTACAAGGCAGTGCATTGAGATAGGTCACAGTTAATCAAATTTTATTTCACAAACCTGGAGTCTTACCTTTTGTTTAATTATAGGTATAAATTCTTTTTTTTTTGTCCCGCCGCTTTGACATTTTCCACAGTCTATCTACATGTTTCCTTTAACAACCCTGTTCGGTATTTAAAATACTGGCATCCAATTTTAGACTCAGCTGACTTGGAACATCTGACATGCTTTGCCACACTCTATGTTGAATTACCTTCTTCAAGGAGTTTTTTTTAATCCCCTCCTTTGTTTCAGCTGACAGCACTCCAGTAGGAGTCATGTTTCATGTCAATCAGCCAGGTGCAACAGCATCTCCATCATTTTGCAGTTGTGACTCAGTTACTGATTCTAGGTCTCAAACCTTTGCCGCTGATTAACACTCTACTATTTAATATATTGAGATAAGTTTTACAAAGCTCTAATGTTAAGCAATTACCAGTAAAAAGTCTAGTGCTTTGCTTTTTTGTACTTTGCTTTAGAGGGAAAATAAGAGTGCTATGAAAAAAAAATGTTTCGTCATTTTACCACCACAGAATTCAGGGTTAAAACTTGAAAAGTGTTTCTTGCATGTATCAGCCTTTTGCTCCGTTACGGCTAAAGAGAAACCCTTTATTCATTTAATCTAATTTGGTTGGTTACAGAACGTAAGTAAACAAACAGAGCCATGGAGACGAACAGAGCTGATAGGTCAGGGATAAAATTGTGGAGAATTTCAAAAGTACCAAATGTGGCTGCCCAAATAAACTGACAGAGTTGCTATGCACTTAACAATTTCTCAAAATTATGCCTTTATAAAAATGTTGCAATAAATAAGACACTGTTCAACAAAAGCCATAAAAATAAAAGATGGCCATTTGTCACACACTGGACACACAGTAACATGAGAATATAGGCATTCTGGATGGATAAGAAAAAAATTAAGCTTTTTTGACCACATGCAGAACTTCCCTTTTGTGCCAGAAACACTGCAAAACACAGAAACTACTATCTCTACAGTGGAATATGGATCTAAATACAATACAAAACACTTATTAGGTTGAAAAGACTTAAAACTGGGGTTAAAGTTAGCCTTCCAGCAGGACAGCGACCGTGAGATAGAGCAACAAGAGAATGGTTTAGATCAAAGCATATTGATGTTAGTATTTCCTAATGAAGATCTGAACCTAAACTTAAAGGAAAGTCTGTAGTGAGGCTAGAAAATCAGTGCTCAAATGGCCTCATCCAGTCGGACTGAACTGGCATTATTATGGAAAAATTGACAAAAATAAACAGTTCTAGATGTACAAAGGTGATAAAGGCCTTAAACACTTGCTGAAATAACAGCAGACTAAAGTGGTACTATAAGGTATTGACTACTGACATGAATCCATGTCGTATTTTTCTTTCTTTTTTTTTCCTTTGTGAAAAATTTGAAAAAATACCTTGTTTTTAAATTCACCGTTATACCTCAAAATGTATAAAAAATGTTTAAGAAGAGTCAATGTGTAAGAATACTTTTGCGTTGTTGAAGTATTTTCATCGACAGAATATGTCTGGTGTCTCTTTTCCTTATCATTTCTTGAGGTTATAATGAAATGCATGGAAATAATATGCTTTGATCTATTACAGTACCACTGTACTCATCACTACACTGACCTTACAGGTCATTATTGCAACAGGTTTTTTTGGATGCTGCATCAGATACCATTCATTCTCTCTATGTTGTCTCCCAAGACTGACTCTGATGCTTTATATTACCTTGAAAATTGTCACTGTAATTATTCTCAAAATAATTATTCACTGCTTAATTAAACTGAGCCGTGAATCAAAAAATGGCACGTTATTATTTTTTTTGACCTACCCTGTTGAGTCATGCAATTCATGTAAAAGTAAGAAAATAATATAGACAGTTTATCATTCACATAAAGACGTCAAATCTCAAGTTAAAATTTCAATCAATATTTTAATTCTAAAAGTTGTTACATTTTATGTTTGAGTTTCCATACCCCAAAATGAAAAGTAACAAACCTCTTGAGAATTTGCTCTTGCCAAGAAGCAGAGGTGGATACTGAAAATAAATCAAGTGTTTCAACAAAATCTTAGTTTAAGGATGTGCATATTTATCCGGCATGGTTATTGCAACTTTTTCTTAATAAATTGGCACGTGTTTTATTTTAACTGAACAGCAAAAACATCCACTTATTAAAACCACAAAACTGACAAAATATGTACAATCTTTTTAAAAAAAAAAATAATAATAAGACTAATATCTGAAAGTCTGGAGCGAGTCGTGAAAACGATGACCTTGGTATTGTCTAGATGGAAATAGTGATTGTGCAGAACACTCTGGGAAAATACAAGAGTCAAGAGACGATGATCAAAAACATCTTTTTTAATCTTTAAGACTGATTTTTGATTGATGTTGTTTTGTTCATGAATCATTAGCTGCTGCAAATTGAAAAAAAAGACAAACACCCCCTAAAAAGAATAAAAACGATATTACTCATTACCACATTACACAACATTTGATGTCTTTCTAAACAGGATGTGTTAAAAGCAATTTTTTTTCTTCTTTCTTCATTTATTAAGGAACCTGTGATCAGTTGAGCAGATGAGCAAACCCTGTAAAGATAAATAGATGATACACTTCTAAAAATATTTTTCTTATTTCATCTTCTAAATTTAACGTGTTTTAAATATTTTTTGGGGAAAATTTCAATCCAATTGCTTGTGACTACTCAAAGAATGTGTTTTTGTCAGTTTTGTGCCTTTGTAGTTCTCAGTTTATTTACAGTATTACCACCGTTGCTTTTCATTCTATTCTTTAAACGTGCTGCTATTGAGCTTTTCAAATTTTACCAATGCTTTTAGCACAACAGACTAACAACATGCATGATCTGAAGGAAACATGAAGATAGGCACCTCAAGTAAACAGAAAAGTGCCGTTATTGTGATAAGAGAACTGTGCTTGCATGTTGTGTGTGTGTGCGTGTGTGCGTGTGTGTGCATGTGTCTGTTGGTCTGCATAATGGCAACACAAGCTTTTCTCAAAGAAGTTGCATTAACTAGATTGTGCTGAATCAGTTGAAGATAAAAAAAGGGTAAATTTCACTCTAGAGCTTTAGTTCTAGGGAATATGAAGCTTATCCACAGCTGACAATTAAGGATCTTGTGTATTTCAGCACATATTAGCATAGTCTCCTTGAGGTTTGCTCCAGTCACCTGTATTGATTTAAAAAATGTCATCAATTAGTTCAATGTTGCATCACTTCCACTGTGGCACATTTCTGATCAATCTTTACGTCGTCTGCTCTGGGTTGTGTGCTGAGCAATACAAAAGGGAAAACCATATTTACAGTGAGATTGTTTTGCTGCTTTTTTAGACTGTGTTTTTGAGCCAACATCACATGAATTTCCCTTTTACCTATTCCCTTTCTTGGATCTGTTGATATGTTATCTGCCTGTTGACTCCCCTCAATCAAAACCAGAATGTTCAAACATCATCTGACAAAAGCAGAAAACAGTTTTTTTCTGTGTGTTTTTGATCGTCGGAGAATCCATCAAAATGGAAAACATTTGATGAATTCAAGCACAGACACACAATGATACAATATTTTTTTGCTTCTGAAAAAAAAAATATTGCCCCTTCAACTTTTTCACAGTTTATCTTATTAAAACCACAAAATTCTAACTATTTTCATTTTTGATTACAGCAAATCGTTTTGGTCCGTTAGGTTTGTTAATCAAGATAATTTTTTTTGTTTAACACATTAGCTCATGCTCAGTCAAGTAAAGTGAGAATGACTTTATTTGGTTATTCTGACACATGAATACTATTTTTTTAGATGATGGATTAAATAGCCTACATGTGCACAAGCAATTATAAAGTCAACTTTAAATCACATAAGGGACATTTCTAGAATTAAAAGTCTGATGTCCTAACCAAATCTTTAAAAAAAATGTTTATAATGGTTTATTCTCAGTCTAATTGATTACTGCATCAGTGTCTTCACAGGTCTACCTAAAAAGTAAATTCGACAGCTGGATCTGTTCCAGAACATTTTCATTGTCCCTAACATCAGCAAAATAGAACATATCATCTCAGTTCTTAAGTAACCCTGTAATTCAGATATAATACATTAAAATACTTTTGTTAGTTTAGAAACACCTGAATGACTTATCAGCTAAAATACATTGAAGAGCTGTTGTTGTTGAATGAACCTTCCAGACCAGTCAGATCTTACGATTCAAATCTACATTCTTTCCCAGAACCAGAACCAAACATGGAGATGCAGAGTTCAGTGTTTATGCTCCACTCATCTAAAACAAAGTTCCAGAAAACTGCAAAACTGTTGAAACACTGGGTTCTTTAAAACCCCATTTGCTTAGAAGAAAGAACATCATAAAATGGAGCCCGTTCTTAAACCTGTCATTGTTTTTCCATACTTTGTCGCTGCAACGTAATGTGTATTGCTTGTTTGCTGTTTTATTTTCCTTCTAATAACGCAAAGCACTTTCAATTACCTTGTTGCTGAAAATGGGCTGTGCAAATAAAATTGCCTTAGCTTGTCTTACACGAAAGTAATAACATGACAAACTGTGAATATTTTTGCAGGGCTGTATATTTGCTTTGGGGCGCCAACATACACAATATGCAATGTAAAATGCTGGTCAAGTATTCCATTGTTGTCTGCACCTTTGACTTCCACAGTTGTTTGTATCTTGCTAGTTTTCCCCTCAGAGGGATTGCCAGAGTTTTGCATTTATATGTTTGTGTGTGCATTCCTGGGTTCTGACTGCATTTCCTCGTGTCTTTGCATTGATTTTTCTGCATCATTTGAGCTGTAAATGTGATTGGGACGGAACTGCACGTTGGCTTGCTAGCTCACTGGCTGAGCATAAATGAGAGCCAAATGAAAAGGAGGGCAGGGACAGGAGTTGGACAGGAGTGAAGACAGAGAAAAAGATAAAAGGTTTACATAAATGCAGAAAAAGCCAATTCTCTGTGTGTGTCTGTGTGTCCACCCTGAGCTTTTTCAGGTGTCACAGTTTATCCCATCCCCTTTTATGCGCCTGCCATTTTCAAACACTTTGCAGTCCTCTTCTCCCTCACTCTGTGTGCTCGTGTGTGTCTGTGTGTGTGTGTCTGTGTGTTTCCCTGCTGTATTGTCTCCGTTTCCTCCGGCCTTAGTAAATGTCAACGCAAGCTGCTGCTCTTCCCAGACCACGCCGTGTGAGACGGACCAACCTCATCGCCGTGGCAACCCTCTGTTCTGGCTCAAAGAAAGAGGCAAGAGAGGAGAAGAAAGGGACTTTTATTCCTCTGAACACCCACAAGTTTCCTATTTCTCCCTTGCCCTTGTGCATTGCAGCTGAGGCCCGAACCATGTGGTCAATCTCCCAGGCTTCACCACTCTATTGTGAGATGGGAACAGGGGTAAAGGATGACTGAAATTATTAAGTAGTTCAGTAGCCATTTTCTAAATTAATTGTAGAAATTAAAATGCTATTGAAATATCTTTTTGGGTACTGCTCTTTGAGGATCACTTCAAATATGATGAACTGACAAAAAAAAAGAAAGAATCTGTTCTGAGAAATTTCAAACAAAAGGTAAAGAAAACTTCACCCGAATTATCAGCAAAGCAAAGGAAATGGCACTATTAGATTTCCCAGAGTAACTACTTTGCTTGGAGCCATTGTATTTGGTTTCAATCTATACCGGCAGGAGGCTGTCAGATACCTTTCTTCTCTGGTAATGGCTTTCTTTTCCAAGCTGACTTGTCACCTCTAACAAGAAGTGCACCTTAAGGGATTTCGGTGGTCATAGGGAGTAGCTGTAGTAGCCTGGCCAAAGACTGTCACTCATTTCCCAGAAAAAATTATATTTTTTTCTTTCTTTTTTTCATGTGACTGCACAATTGGTTAAGGCACAAAGTTGAGTTTCTTAAATGACAGCACTTAGCTATTACCCAACCTGAAGGAGGATGTAGGAGACTGTTGGAGAGAGAGAAAATTTGAGAGAAATAAGAGGATGGTGGTCAGACGTGAGGGACCATCTGGTTGTAGGGGAGCCACCATATTTTACACTGGCACTAATCCAGCATTGTATCTGGTGCATCCTGGTTGCAAGAAGTTCAAATTTACCCCAGGGTTTTTAGGATTTAGTTTGTTCTGCTACTCAAATATTCTTAATAAATATATTAGGAATTTGAAATTATTCAGCTCTCCATAAAGAAGCTTCGACACACATAGACTTGTGTTTTCAATTTGTTTATGACTCTGCTTAAGTGATTATTCAGTGCCTGTCTCTCATATTTCTGCTTTGGAAACAACCGAATGACCGTCTTTCACAAAAATGCAGTATTTTTCATACAATGGTTTACTGCATGCCTTTGCATCAAAATTTGTGTTTTACATGCACAGAAGAAAGAAAGCAGTGAGTTACTTTCTGAGACAATAACCAAAATTGTTCCAATGTTGCACCATGTCTGCATGTATGGCTAGTAAAAACATCAAACATGCAGACAGCCCACTTGCCATATAAAGTGTCCACACCATGGGCTCCTACCTGAGAATCATGTTCAGTGCACAGAACATGACTCCTTGGCAGCGTGTTGGTTAAATACCAGCCATCATAATTAAAAACAACTGACTTGTATTTTTTGACTGGGGCTCTAGTTCAGCATTGCTGGGTTCCCCATGGCCCCTGCAGCTTTGCAATGCCAATTTAATTAATGGAAGCTTAGTTGTGTGTGTGTGGGACATGTTTAGTTTTTCTTCTTCCTATAATTTTTTTTGTCTTTTTCTTTTTCATTGCTTTCTTTGTCCCTGAATTTCCAATTTTCAATGTAGCCACATTTTCTATAAATGGCCTAGTTATTCAGCTGATGTGTAAAAAATGAACAGTGGAATATATTTATATATATATAATAAACATTAATATTTCAAAGAAAACACAGAAAATGGCATCTTAATACAACAGACCACATTTTGTTTAATTGAATTTGTGCTTAAAGTTATTTGCTTGTCATTTAAAATTGTTTTGTTGCTTAAATGTGTTGAAATCAATGTAAAAAATTTATTAAAATAAGACATCTATACCTCAAAATTCTCCATGCATTTTATTAGCAGTATGTGGCTTGTGGCAGGACTGTGTCCTATGCTCACTTGGACAACTATGTCCTTCAGGACACTTTCATTGCCCTTGAGCTTCTTCAGTTCAGTATTTTCTGCTCCAGCGTAAGGATTCGAGACAACGGCTATAATCATCTAACAACACTTTACCTGACATAATGTCACCTTTGCTGACAATCTTTGCATACGGGGTAATTTGCAAAATTAGCCGGCACTTTCACGAACACATTCGCACACTGATGGTGGAAAGCCACATTGTCGCCACAGCTGCCCCCAGGGCCGACTGACGGAGGTGAGGCTGAAATGCACTAACACCTCTGTGCCCTCTGATCACTACCAGCAGGCAAAGCGGGTGAAGTGTTTTGCCTGAGGACACAATGACAGAGATAGATGGAGCAGGGATTCAAACCGGCGACCGCTTACAGGATGAACATCAACCACCGTTACCACCTGTGCATCTGTAGAAATGGTGCTACCAGTTTGGGTAATTCTGGAAGTTATATTTAACATTTGACATTTTATTTGTGGTTAGTTAGGTGTCTTTGAGACAGTCTGAGTCTGTGTGAGTTTATTAGAGTGAAGCTGCAACAACCGTTATTGTCTCTTTGTCACAGTTTTTGACTAAAAAAAGTTTCACATCAAATTATTTAAATCCAAAATACCACATTTCTTGGAAATACAGTATTTTGTCAGCTGCCTCATCAAGACAGCATTTTACGCATTATTGAAAATGATATTTTTTGGATGGCCGTAACATTTTATTTTGTTTTCATCCTTTTGTGTTCCCTCATTGGAGCAAGAGACCAAGTCCAAAATATATGAAAATGATTCTTATCATAGGAGCTGAAAGCAGTGTGTGTGTGATGGAATATTGATGTGGCACACCTTGTTTTCTTTTCATAAGAGAGGTGTTGAAGAATGCATGTATTATTGTGAACATGTGCTCTGTATGTCGGTATGGATTGTGTGCATGCCTAATAGTGTTATCTGCTTAGCCGGCCGTGCCGGTGTGCTCCTCCGCTCAGGTTGCACATGACCCCAGCTCCATAGGGAGGGCCGTGTCTTTTATGTCTCCTGTTCATTTTTACCTCAAATCTGGGTCAAAGGATAAAAGAATCACCCCTACTCGCTATGACTCTAACACACACTGACGCTCGCCCAGGCTGCTTTGAAAAATGGCTTCCTGGAGATTTGAGTAGTAACAAGGTGCCATTGTGAAGAACATTCTCAAGACAAACTCATTGTCCTAAATCTAGACTTTGCCACCGCTTTTTGTAAAGGACGGTTATTCACTGCACCGGTTACTCATCCGAGCCCTCCTGTGTCTGACATCACAACTTGGTTTGTTCACAGCTCAAGCCATTCATTTCTACACAGTCTGGAAATGTCTGGAATTTGATTAAGTCATTTGTCAGACATGAGAAAATATAGAAAAATAAAGCAGCTTCAGAAAAAAATGACATCCATCTGTCCATTCATCCGACTGTTCAGCAGCAACCTCGGTTACTTTTGTCCAGACAAGATGACTGATTATAAAAGAGTATTGTCAAGTTGGCAGCAGTTTGATTAAGAAAGCTCTAACCCTCCATGTGTTCTGGTTTCTCCTTGTCACACCATTTAATTCTTACACACTTGACTTCCTCATTCTATGATGACTTTCACTCTCTTCCTCTGTAAGCCCCTACAATACTGCTGATGCATTGGACCAGCTTCAACCCACAAAGGAGGAAGAAGCCATACCAGTGAATTAGTGTGCATCAGAGTGTGTGGAAGCATTCCTGGATACATGTGAGGGGAGGTTACTAGGAAAACAGCGTTTGCCAAGAGAACATAGTGAGCATTCGCAGAGCCCAACATTTCAGCGAGGTCTTTTCTTTTCACATGCAGAAAGAAAAGACCAATGGGAGACAGTGAATAGTTCATGCCCTGAGACTTTCATTCCTTTCCTGGAACATCAACCCTGAGGTGCTTTGGGTTTGGACCAAGACTCTGCAGATAATATCAGGACCTAATGTCTGCCATAGATAAAGGCTGAAGCCCTCCCACCATCAAGGGGACAATTGACCATATGGGAGGACCACTTGCAGTGCTTTACATCCACGCAACCTCGTGCTGCACACCACCCTGCTCAAACATGCACTGCCTCCTTAAAGGTTCCCTGCTGCTTAAGGAAAAGCCCTTGTCAAGTTGATGGAGATGTTTCCGTGGCACACCTTCTGTCTCCAACATCGCTTTAAATAATTGTTGAAATTAGCGACACCGCAGTCTGTGAAAACTACCGCCACCTTGTCGCTATCGTGAGCAACCAGAGCGGCAGACCGCTGCTGATTAATAGGAAAAAGGGTGCAGCTTATGTGTCACTGTGTGAATAGTCATCAGTGCCTGGCAGGGGGCTGTGATGGCTAAAATTGGGTTTCTTCTGTCAGCAAGCATATTTCTCTCAACTGAACAAAGCAAAGGCTACTGTTTGCCCTGGGTTATGCACCAGTGCATATGTGCCAGTGGGAGCATCCAGTTTGTTGTATTATAGTTTAATGTTGTTCAAATTTTTTAAATGTCCAAACATTTACCTTCTCTGATTTCTTTTCTCCAAGCATTTCAGTTCTTCAGCTCAAATGTCTTTATTATTCTTTATGAAACACAATGAGACTTTAATTTTGTTTAAGATGACCTAGACTGTGTAGATATGTAAATATCAAGATAAAGCCTCTCTGTGGTGCACTCAAGTCTGATTATTTGATCAGGGAAAAATTATCAGCTTGTCTCCATGCAGTCCTAAAGAGAAACTATTCCATCATACAAATTGAGCATACGGTTTCAAAATGCTATTATTTTTCCCGCATTATAGGCTAATCATTTTCCACTATGGACTCTGCATGTGTTTTGCACATTACGTAACATTGCAACTGAGTAAACCAATGGATAACTGTAAAGAAGAAGAAATCATCATTTTTTTATAAATGAAAAAAATTATATTATGGCCTCCATTTGTTTCCAGCCAATTTTACTCTTGTATGACTAAATAAAATCCAAAGTAATCAGTGACATTTAGTGGCATTCACAACCCAGGGGAACTGATGATGGCCATAGAAAGCTAGTCAGTTTTGATGGGACTGAGGGCTTGGGTGCATTGACAACAGCCCTGTTCAGTCTGCTTTAATCAAACTCAAGTTTGTTTGCCTAGAAAGGTTCATTTGTGTGAATGTGCAGTCAAACTCTGACGTTCATCAAAAAAAGTAAATTCTGGTCTTAAAATCTGAAGTCTGGTGCAGCTGGAATACGTAGTGAATGCTAAGTTGATTGGACCACCAGTCCAAAAGCAGGAAACAGACTAGACAGGAGGGATTTCTGGGTAACAAGTGTTACCCAGAAATCATGGTCTTTTGCCAAAGACCATGAATGAAATTCATGAAAAAAGAAATTCTCACATCACATCACTTCATTTTTGTTTACATGTTGTGAAGAACAAAGTTGGGCTCAGTGTCTTCTTCAAAGATTTTCTTGTTTTCTTTGGTGCCTCCTGGTGCAGCGCCACAACAAGTGAGGAGGTCCGGTTCATTTGACACAGTGCAGTGAGAAAGCAAATCGCACCAGCTGAAAATGTGACAAATGTTGTAATTTTCTATCTGAGTAATCAAACTGAGTCAACCGGACTATTGGACGTGAAAGGACCCTGAGGCTCACATTCCAGCTGAGAAATGGCCACAAATATACAGCCAGAGTTTCATTGGAAAACTTTGGACCAAATCATATTTGCATGTGTTACAATTACCTATTCAGACTGACATTCTATTGAGAATTTGTGGTGAGATTTAAAAAAAAAAATGATATTCAAACATGTTCTCTACCCAGTCTGAACAGAGTGGAGCTATGCTGCAATGGGCCAAAACGGATTGGTTTCCAGATTTGTAAAGCTGGTAGAGACATGCTTCAAAAGACTTGAAAGTGTGATTGCAACAAAAAGTGGTTCTACATCTATAGTGGCTGACTCAAAATGTCACACTTTTACAGATTGTTAGCAAAAACTCTATTTCCTCCTATAATGCACAACTTTGTTTTGGTCAGTGACATAAAATCCCAATAAATTACCCTGAATTTTGTGGTTGAAATGTGACAAAATGTTCCATTAAATGGAATATAATGGCAAAAATAATAAAAAAAAATACTTCATACATAGAATTATATGCATATGACTATTTAAACAGTATATTAAACTTGACAAAGCTTCATATGCTTTTTGTGTTCTGTATTCATGCATAACCGAAGAAACACAAATGGTTTACCTTATCATTCAGTGTAAGTTTCAGATTAGTTATGTTGGTAACACATAAAAATTGAAAGTCTATCAGAATGGACGTATTGATGGCCCTTAATGCCCAGATGCCCACCATCTTATAAGTAATCTAAGGAAGTTGATGTGAGCTGAAGGACATCCGTCTATTTACGTGCTGATCTCGGTCTTTACCAGCAGAAGCAGGAGTGAGGTAAAGAGCCATCTAGGGAAATTACCCCACATGCAGGCGGCACATTGAGACTTCATTAGCTCATCCACAGCCTGATCGAACAGAGCAGCTCTCCGTGACCGAGTAAACAAAGCAAAATCACACAGTTGGTGAGGAAAGGAGGGTTTGTTTTCATGTGATTCGAATGATCCCTAAAGGTGGTCTGGAGTATCAATCTACGTTCACACCTGTGGGTGAACAAATGTCGATTCCTCCTTGGTTTTAATAGTTCTTTCTTCATTCTCTTTCAGAAATCCATATGCATTTTGTACACACATTCTAAATGTGCACCAGTCAAACATAGCAATAGCAGGACCACTGACGGGTTAAGTGTAGAACAGCGTTTTTCTACAGGCAGTAATTGAATAAGTGAAGCATAAGTAAGTAAATGCATTTCAGGAGTGATTTGAGAAGCACAAAAATTTGTTCATGCGACTGGTGTTGACATCCAAAATTCCAGTCACTCCAATCAATAAACAAGTCAAATACATTCTACTGTGTTGGTGCCAGATACTGCAGCACGTCGTTGTGGATCCAGAGGACTACACTTCTCAATGGCTCAGAGCTTGTTTTGATGTCAAAATGTTTACAAACACTATTAATTGAGTGGTCACAATATTACGCCTAATTTTCTGTATATGTTTGCTATGAAACACTATGGGTTGCATTAAGGTGAAAGAGACGAAGAAGTAGTCGTCCCTGACAGCAAACAAAAGAACTTGTTCCTCTGTTTTGTTGTTTTCTTCCTGTTTTCTTCCTTTTGCATCTCAGCACATGCAAGGGTTGTGATTCTAGGACACTGAAGGACTCGGCACTCCATAGTTTTCCATCCCTGCTAAGCCTTCTGTGCCTAAATTGATAATTGAATTGACTATCGCCATGTAATCAATTAGGGTGCTCATCCTCGGCTCTGAATCAAACAGTTAATTGGCTTGTGCCACAGAGAGGCTGACGCTGGAAGCACGCTGGTGCAGGAGGGACCGCTGGATCACTGCAGATGGGCTTCTGCACCTATTTACAATGTGTGCCCGGCTTTAAGTCTTTGATTTCCTTTCTGGTTCGGAAATTGCTTGGGTGTTGAGAATCGCTCGGGTTCAGATTGGACCGGGGAGACAAATTTTGGCTGTTTTAGGCAGGAATAGATATACTGCGCACCCAGCTGCTTATCTCTCCTGCTTTGATCCCAATCTTTTAGACAGATGCGTGGAGGTTTTGCTTCCATTACTCAGCTTTTGTTGCTTTTTTTTTTTTTTTTTAACCAAACGGACAGAAAAATTCATTGCCACCTGCTGTCAGCACTGCTTTGTTTGAGCATAGAGAGGAAAGCATTTCAAGTCCAAACAACAGTGCGGTATTGATCCACCCCACACCTTATTCCATTTTGTCTTCTAAAACATGCCTTTTTCACTGTGTTGACTTCTATTCAAAGCTATCCAAAGACGTGTGTCAATGGAGAAGCTTGACTTCATTCCACAGCTCTGGAAGCCCCCTGGGGCCTAAGCATAGGTTGCTAGACCATGACAGACAGGGGGCTAATAGGCGGGATAGGATTGGATAAAAGGGGGGAGAAGGGGGCAGGGGGAGGTCGCAACAAAAAGAGGGAAAAAGAAAGAAAAACATTTTAAGTCCAGGACACAGCCATCTGCTTTTGTAGTGGTGATCATCAAAGCCTGAAGGGGCTCTGTTGGGTCTCTTTCTCAGATGGCCGTCCCACATATGGGCTTCATATTTCACAAGGACAGACAGTCAGCCGGGCCCATTGGGCCACGGCCTGGGCCACTACTCTGTCTCCCTACGCCTGGTTTCCAGCCTTTGAGAAGACCAGCAAGATTTCTTTTATTTCTCTGGAGAAATGTGGCTAATAAATGACCATGTTTGACCCAGAGGATTCGGGCTTGCACCCCCACCTTACCGAGGGAAGGTGCAGATGGAGAGGGGTCTCTTCTGGTCATGTTACTATATAGAGGGAAATGGTAGAGAAATAGGTCAACGAGTGGCTCCAACAACATGCTCCCAGGGAGATTAATTATTAAAGTGACTAATACTACATTTTCCTGGGATCACCGGGGGGCTTCGGTCCACATTTATGGCACCAAAACAATAATCATCCCTGTTGCATCTTTTATATCTATCTACTCCTCTTCACTCTTCCCTGTTTTCCTTCTAATTTTTCTTAAACTTCTGTTATTTTGGCCTTTCAAATTTTTGCTTCTCCCACATGATAAACACAGACCTCATTATCTAATTAGGCCTTTTCACTCATTCCTTTCCCCCCTTCTTCTTTCAACTCCTTCTCCTATATCCCTTCTGATATCATCATAGCCTCTATCTATAAGGGAGAGACTTGGGAATAAGTGAGAACCTTGATGAGAAATGTGAAGGCCAGACACATATGATATCAGCCCTGATGGAAACCAGCCCATCTTGTCTAACTCCATATCTCCTTTGCCTTTTTTGCTAAGACTTCGCCTGCCTCAAGGTAGCATATGGCATTCTTTCAGACTGCTGGACTTGTTGGCCTCCCACACAACAGTGTGCATCCATCTCTCCCTCACTCACAGCTCCTTTATGGGCTCTCCAACAGTTATTTTCTCCCTTGCCCCTCATCCCGTGATGCTGCACAGAGCCCCATCCTTCCACATTCTATTTCACACAGCTACACTTCAGTGGCGCTCACTGCAGAGACGGCTGAGGTCTGGCAGTTGGTGAGAGGAGAGCGGTCGAGTCTGGAAGGCACAGTCATTAGTTAAATATTAGCCAGACTGTGCTCTATTCCCCCAACATCTACGGGAGGGGTGGAAATGCCGTACACTTCCAAAACAATGGGCCATAGGGGGATGTTTTTCTGCCCTCCTTTTTTTATACAACTGGTCTGTCGGCACAAATAATTGAAGGTTTGAAAAAGTCCTCTACTTATCAGACCTTCTAAACCTTGCTAACCTAAAAAAAAAAGTAAAAAACAAAAAACAAAAGACCTTTTAGGAAAAGAAAAATGCTCAGAGAACAAAGTGATGTATGTTCTTTACAGATTTGTCTGAGATAAGGTAATGCTAGCTGTATACAGCGGATACTGTGTAAAGCACATACAGTGTTGGCCAGAAGCTTGCAGTCATTATTAATGTTTATGTGAATGTCATTTGTTTTGAGCTTGATGCTGCATTTGAACTGTTAGTTTTCAATGTCTAAGTGGTGACAACACACAACTTCAGCATGTGGAGAAGATCAATTAGATGCACAAAAATCTAATACATACATATATATATATATATATCAAGGACAAAGCCTCAACAGACGATGTGCTGAGCAAATGTCTCAAACAATGGGGAACAGAGGATGAGGAGCTGGAGGTACCATCATGAAAGGACAAGCACCTGCATGTGATGTACCACCGACAAATAACTGGAGTGGCTGATATCAGTAAATTCTACCAATGGCTGGAGAAAGCTGGACTCAAGGACAGCACAGAGGCTCTCATCCTGGCTGCACAGGAACAGGCCCTAA
>CAEGAF010098978.1:0-13025 GCA_903067075.1 Micropoecilia bifurca | reverse complement strand
CAGCTGGAGATAGGCACCAGCAACTCCCGACCCCACTAAGGGACAAGGGTGCAAGAAAATGGATGGATGGATGGATGACAACCTTCCCATTTTCCACATCCTACCCTCCTTGTGGCACACTGGGTTTTGACTCAGACCTCAGGAGACTCGGTCCGGGTCCAGACCGTTTGTTGTGGTTGGCACTGCTTATCCCAGGGCAGATTACAGACTTAATCTGATCTAGAAACTTCCCAGCATTCATTAAGAAATCCTGACCGCTGGTTGCAGCTGCCATGAAGAATTACGTTTGTGTGTGTGTGTGTGTGTGTGTGTGTGTGTGTGTGTGTGTGTGAGTGTGTTCGTCTACGGATGAGTCACAATTGAACGATTTCTGCTGTGTGCTCATGAGTCATTTTTTGAGTTTTCTTCAAAGCTAAGCGCATCTACCTTGGTGGCGTAGCGCGAATCCAAAGAGTGCTTTGCCATCAAGGTCTTCAGCGTGGCCAAGGCTAGGTGCCTCAGGTCCTGCTCGTCCTGGAGAGCCAATCCCAGCTCTCGGAGCAGCAGCCCAGTGAGGAAGTGCTTCCTGCAGAACTCTCCAGTCAGGTTGTACTCAGGCACTGAAACTAAATCGAGATAGAAATGAGAAAATTAGCCGAGTTGCAAAGAGGCTTGTGACGATGTTTTATTAGCCTCAGTTAGTTTGAGAACTTCTTTACATTACGAAGTCTGCTGCTCGCATTAGTTAGAGAAACGCAGAGCGGCCCCAAAACTGTATCCAAGTAAAAGCAGCGACGCTTCTGATTGTCATTAACAAGTAATTAACCAAAGAAATACTTTTTGAAAAGAAAATGACAAAAACTACTGAGAGAAGTGACTGTTTCAGTGTTTACTCTGATTTATTTTTCAGAGATTATCAGATAGACAGAACTTTAATGTAAATAAGATCATGTGTAATTTCTGCTATTAAACATTAAGATAGAAAAAAAATAAAGCAACAGACAAATTTCCAGATAAAGAATGTGCATAACATAAACCTATTGGAACAAGCACCTCCAGTACATAATGTTAACTATTTCTAATGAAAATATATATTGTGTGCTTTATATCCGCTGAACAAAAAAATGATGGAGAGACAAACAGGACAGACAACAGTGTAAAAAGGACTGAATGGAAATATTTACCATGAGCGCCCTGCAGCTCTGGGGATGCATGATCTGACATGGTCACACAAAACGACAGGAAAACGGTACAAAGAAAAGGACAGATGGACTTAATGTAAATGGAATAAATGAAAATTAGATCTACTCTGAATGGCTCCAAACACAAACGAGAAGCGGCCGTGAGCTGCAGGGTATCTTACCAGTGATGCGAGCAGAAGGCAGAGGCAGACTGAGAGGAATATAGTGCTCATGGTTGCAAACCTCCCTCAGGAACTCAAACTTTAGCTCGCAAAGAACCTGCCGACCACACAGGGAAAAAAATAAGAAAACGTCTTCACTTACAGTCGTTCCCAGTTATCTCCGCGCTTTTAATATTTGTGCTTACAAGATTTTGTTTTTGTTACCTTGCTGTCTGTAGCAGTGATCATATTTATGTAGTTGCTTATCAGCTTAAACGTGAAGCCTCTGTCCATCAGTGTAAAGCAGCGCTGCAAAACACGCACAGACACAGTCGCGTCAAAAACTCAGTTAAAGGTTGAAGATAACATGTGTCACGTTAAGGGAATTCGATATTTAGGGAACAGAGATGCACCAAGGAATCGACTGGTGACTGGAATCAGACCCTTTTCAGCTTCACTGGCAATGATTACTGGCAAGCCAATCACAAGCTCAAAAATGTGATTTTTCTCTAACAGTAAGCACAACCAGGCCGTGCTGACATCAAGACTCTTAGTGGGGGGAAGCTGTTACTTAGAAAAGATGATCAGGCATATTTGTTTCAACATGCTGGATTCAGAAATGTTGGCAGCCTTTGGAAAAATCTTAAAGTTGAGATAAGGAGCTAAGTTTGCTAGAGAATTCAGATGGAGACATTACAATAATAGTAAGACCCAGTTTCACAGTAACTAGCGAGTGCCATGTAATTCCTCCTTTCTTAAAGAAATAATGATTGACTGCTATAACACAACGGGTAGAGAAAAGCTCCTTATTCTAAAGTGAAACAGGAAATCTGCTTAAATCGGCATCCGCAGGTTAAAACTTTACAGTGCACTTCTAGTGAGGTTGATGTTGTACGATGACTGCTTCAAAACCATAAAGCTGTAGTATTCAGAGCAGCAGCCATTTCCCCCACGGTTTGTGCTCACCTTGACAAAAGACGCCACAGCTGAGTTGGCGCTGCGGGTTTCCTCCACCAGATCTTTATACTTCCAAAAAATGTGTTCGGACACCGTCTCCACCAGCGTCTCCACGCGGCTCAGGTAGGACGAGGGGAAACGCTGGGGCCTCGGAAGCTGTGGACACAGCAAATGATCAGATGAAACCTGAACATGAACTTTTGTGATTAACTAATTGGCACTTTTTTTTTTTTTTTTGATGGCGGTGATAATTTACCTTTAGTTTTTCAGAGTCGACCAAATGATGAGCCATGGACTTGACAATGAGGTCAAAGAAGAACCAGGAGAACTGAGAGCATGGAAATGCCAAATATTTAAAGTAAGGCTACAGACAGATATTTGGAATATTTACAAAATATTGGTGCAAACAACAACAACCAAGGAATGATTGTTTTTTTTATGAATACAAATATATCTGGCTCAGTGAGTGGAGACAAACCTTGAGGACATTCCTGACTGCTGCCTGCTCATTGCTCTTCAGGTCAAAGGTCATCCCTTTAGCCAGCTCTTCATGAACCGTCCGAAAGCCATGATCCTCTGATTTAAACACATACTGAAAAAAATAATTAATAAATAAAAAAATAAAGATTAAAAACTCAGCTTACAGGAATACTTCCAGAAGGTCAGCAGAGTCTTGCAAAACAAACAAACAAACAAACAAACAAACAAACAAACAAACAAACAAACAAACAAACAAACAAACAAACAAACAAACAAACTCATGCTGTAGTAATTGAATTTTGGACAGTTTAATAAAGATTATTTTGAATAGGAAGCGATCTAAACTAGAAAGCTAGGTCATAATGAAACATTTTAAATACAGAAAGAATGAATCAAAATTTAAATATTTAAAAAGGCAATGAAATACATTTTTTTTAAAATACATTTTATATTGGAAGGGAATCTAGAAAAAAAAGGAAAACTGCTATAATCATTATAACCTCTCACAGACTCACTCAGCAGTTTAAATTGGACACCACTTCATCATGCCAGTCTGTTACTATGGCAACCTCAGTTTCATTAGCTCCATTGGTCATCTCCTTGTCCCTCCCAGCACTCCCTCTCTGCTGTTGCCTCTTCAGACTCTGCAGTTTTCCTGCTCTGTGGCCAACATGAAGTGGGTCTTGAGAGTTCCCCCCCCCATCTCTTTTTGTCTAATTTTCTCTATTATTTTTCACTAAATCAAATAAAATTAAATGAAAATGTTTTGTGTTTCTCGCTGGGAGGGCTTAGGTGTCCCAGATCTGTGGCTCTTTCTCTTCTTTATTTCATTGAGAGCTTTTAAAAGCATTTTGCTATCTTCATGAAAACAACACGGGTACAAAAACAAACTTTCCTAATTTCCCAGAAAGCCACATTAACGCACACATTCATCTTAAACTTTACCTTAATGTAAGACTGCAGGTAATGATCCAGGTTTTCTTCATGACACTTGCCAACAATATGAACCAACACTCTGCAGAAACAAAGTAACAACAAAGACATAATTTTCTTTTAACTAATGGATATAATAATATTCCTATCTATAAAATACACAAGAACTAAGGAGAATTTGTTTTAATTATTACTGTTACGGCAAGCTTTTCATATATTTAACTAAATCAACACCAATGCCTTCAATGGCCCTGCAGCGCCACTGTTTACCTGGTGGTGGCAGTAGTGACCTCATCATTGTCATTCTGAGTCAGAACCTTGAACAGCTGGTTGAAAAGAACAGGCAAAAACCGAACAATCACTGGGATTCTCTCCATGCTGAGGAGGCCCTGGAGATGTATAAGCAGTAAAAATAAATAAAATAAATGAGCGAGGTAAAACATGCTTGAAAAAAAAAATCTGATTTGCAGTCATGTTCATTAAAAGTAGGAGTTATAGACCAATGTGCTTGGTTTCTGTCTCGGTTACAGCTTTTTGAAATAAGAGCAGATTTTTGCTGGCTTTCCTCTGACCTTCAGGCAGTTGAGGAAGTTGGAGGTAGGAGGCTGAGAGAGGTCCAGCTCTCTCTTTTGGCACTGCTGGAAGAAACGGTTCAGGTGGGGGTCCTGGCAAACAGAGACGGGTTCATAAAAAGCAGCAGCAAGCAGCTGAAACATTACTTAGAGAGCTCCTTTTCCTTTAAAAAAAAATAAACAATGCAAAACTTCAGATATAGTTTTGTAGCACTATGTAAATCACCTTACCTGCCTGAGGTCATTTGTTCAACTTAAAAAGCCACAGAAAATGTTTTATTGTTTATTTTGTTCATAAAATAACTTTTGTTAGCATGTGCTGATGTGAGATTTTTTCCTTTTTTTAGAAATTACTTCTACATTTTGCTGATTAAGTTGTCCTAATCTAGACCCGTAAACGGGATTCTTCTGCCGATCGTCCAACAGGCTTCAGTTTCAAAACTGAATAGCAACATATACACAGAAATATGCATTTATATTACTTTTACATTGATTTGCACACATGAGACACGATGACTGTCATTTTGTTATAGCTTTTGTCGCGCATAAGCTGGATTCTAAAGCTGCGGTCACGCTTTCTTATCCTGGAAGATACTTTGATCAATTTAAAAATGCTTTTTACATGGGTTTAAATATAAAGAAATGAAGCCATTTTTTTCAGTCTTGTCCCATATGAGAAGTGTGGGAATTATTTATCATACTCCCTCTTACATATATTATTTATGTATTATGAAAAAGGGTATTCAATTTAAAATACATTAATTTTCTCATGACGTCAACTTTGCTTGCCAATTTTTTTACGTTAATGAACACCTTTCTGGGGTTTAAAGATCAAAACCTTCCACTGACCCCAAGTGGTTAAATATGTATGAGCTGTTATAATCTTCATCAGCGCAGTCAGAGCATTTGCTTGGCATAGAATGAGTTTAAGTAATGTTATTATTAAGTTGCAACATTTACATAGCCTCTAGATAAGTTCAATAGCAGTAACACCTCTTAGCGGCGTACATGGAGTCTCACATGCAGAGGAGTTTAATTTTTTTTTTTTTAAAACCCACAGCAGCCTGTAATTTGTCTGGAGATCAGATTAGATTGTGTAGAAAGGTGACCCCTCTAGTGCCGCTTTCATACATCATCGATATCAAAGAAACTTGTATAAAAGTGTGAAGGCCGTATCACTGTGCTAACAAATTAGAGGGGTTACAATAATAAGCAGATATTTCGAGAAAGTCTATGTCGCCAAGGGTTTGGTGAAACACTGCGTTAGAAAGTCACTGCTTGTTTGCATGTCCTTATTGGTCTTGCAACGTGTGAATATGGTGTAAAACTTGAAAACAAGCACAGTACAATGTCTTACCTGAGTGTATACAGTTGAAATGACATTGGTGGACACTTTGAAGATCGCTTTTCCTCCATCAACCCATTTCACGTCAGCTCCATTCTGGTTAAGAGGAAATAAAAACAACTCGAGTGGTGAAAAGAAAAAAAAAAGTTACATTTCAAATCCAATGCAATTGCACCTTTAATTATTTGCAAAATCTTTTGTTACAATCGCCTAATCTTCTCATCTGTTACTCTTACCTTGGTGTTGCTGGCTTCTTTGATGGCAAGGTATCCAGGAGGCAGGTTACAGGAGACGGGAATGCTGAACTCCTGAGATGACACTCGACCTTCTTTCAGTATAGGCAGCCAAGAATACCCCACTGACAAATAGGACACATATATATTTTTTCCATGCGTAGGATTGAATCAACGTTATCCCATAACATCACTCAGACTTCAGCGCACTCTCACCTGGGGTCTCCAAGGCCTCTTTCCTTTTTGAGCTCGTCTTCGCGTTGATGTCGCATGTGACGTGGTAAAATGAGAAAAGTAGATGGTGCTTTTCATGAAGCTGAATAGGAAGCTCAATCTTCACCTGCGGAGACGGAAACGTTAGACGAGCGGTGGGAAGACGGCAACTCCTCTTCAAGAGCCAATTCATCCCTCAAGACCTGACTCCCGACATCTCCTTCTCCGGCTCACCTCGTCGTAGAAGTCAGGGTTCTGGGAGTGATGGAGGACGGTGGAGCAGGCCGCTGTGGTGAAGACTGGTCCTCCAGGCTTGCCATAGATGCACTAAAATAGAAATCCCCCCAGCCCCATGTTGGAGAAAACTTATTTTGGGCAACATATGAATCACATACAATTCCAATAAAAATCCCATCAGAACTTTTTTTTACTTTTCTTAAGACCGATAATGTTCTACCTTTAATGGTTTGGCAACTTCTTCGTCTGAACTGCGGAACTCGACGTAGACTGCAAGGTTACGAGCCTGCACACAATAGGACCATTGTAATGCTAACGAGTGAACACATAAAACAGCACAATATAACGGGCATTAGAAATATGCATACCAGGAGGATTATTGGAAGTAATTTAACATTTAACTCGCATCCCGTTTTTACAGACTTTACGTTGGGATTTGACTCAACCAAACCCACCTTGGCAAAACTCTTCTGGCTGTCGTACTTGAGGTGTTTTGGGTAGACGTAGATGTGGTTCCTGTAGACGCGGTGCGGTTGGGTGAACTTGGTGGTGTCCTGTACAAACTCCTCCATCTCCACGGTGGGCTGGTGTTTGCTGAGCTCTTCAAAAGGCTTCACCGGAACGTACGAGGACGTCACGCAATCTGAAAGACGGGGGTTTTGGGTTAGATTGGAGACCTGACGAAAGCGGAGAGTGGAGAAGCACTGGGATACGTACTGGGATGCTCCAATGGAGCATTTTCTATCGCTATGTCCAGGGTCCCGGGGACCGTCTGCAGTTTGCTGGTCTTCTCAGCTCTGCAGAGGGAAAAAAAAAGCAGAGGTGATAACTTTGCGTCTTATCTTGAAGACAAGCAGGTCGTTTTCCTTTTGCGTTCAAGTTATCTCACCTCCTGTATTCAGAAACCAACTTTATCAGGTCATCAGTAGAAATCTTATTGCTCTCTTGCTTGAAGAGAGGTGAGAAACGGGACTCGCGGTCCAGCCCGCCATGGCTGTCTTTAAACACCGGCCTAATAAAGACAAAAATGGAACATATATCATAAACTCACTGACAGCAACTATGAAGAAACATTTTTCAGTGAGGCATTACTCACCTGACGGACCAGGCGAATGGCATTCGGTACTTCCCCAGTTTGCTGCAAAACTGCTTGTTGGTTTTCAAAGTCTTCTGCACAGTCTGTTCAGGTTAAAAGCAAAAAAAAAGTGGTTGAGTGGGTGCTTTAGTAAATTATAACAGCTTACATTTTTGTGGTCAGCCCCTAGATTGAACCTAATATTTAATAGACTAAATCAGGGGGTTGTTAGATGCAAAACCTAAGGAAGCCGATTGAATGTCTGCTGAAAACGGGAGAAGGAAAAGGGATCGTCTCCGATAAAACCTTAGAAAAGTCTAATATCTGAACGGTGTAAATAAACAACTGACCTTGCTTGAGTCTGTATTTTTGATGTAGGGCTCAGTCCCAGCGGCAATGTTTCCCATCAGCACCTTTTCCACTCTTGCCACCATGACGATGTCAGTGTGGGGGTTGGTAACTGAGAAAATGGCCTGCAAGTAAACCATGAGACAGTCTGACTGCTAGACTCATTCCACGGGGCAAAAGGCGCGATGGGAAAAAACCCCAACTTGTACCTGTTTGGGGAAGCAAAGCCATTGCTCCAACTCCGGGCTGAGGTGACAATCGCCTGGCTTCCTCTCAGCAGGAGACGACAGGCCATTTTCCTGAGCTCCCACCCCCGAACCGGAACCCACCGGCCTGCTGGCGCTTCCTCCGAACATCTGACGCACGGCTTCGTGGTTTAGGTCTACGTGGAAGTCCGCGGAAACTTTTCTTCCTTCTCGTACGTCCAGCAGAGCCAGCGACACGAAGAAGGGCTCGATCTGGAGGAGATTTGAACCTGTCAGTGTCTGCATATTTACAGGTTTTTTTCCTAAACCACTGTATTTTTTTATTTACTTAACCAGGAGAAAATAACCAACAATCATCAAATGCCTTATTTAGTCACTAGTTGAAATAACACTTGGAGAAAAAAACCCAAAAAAGTAAAGGTCAACATGTCCTATATCCTCACATTGGTGACTGGCCCGGTTTCGCTTTCGGTGACGCAGCCTTGCAGCATCAGATTCAGGGATTTGCAAGTTATCATGAATCTTCTGCCGAGCTTCTCCTCAAATGGACGCACCGGCGCGCCGTCAGACAAAGAGTGCTCAGTCCGTGGGCTCCTCAAGACCTGCAGTTGGATCAACACGTTTACTTTGTGAAATAAAACGGGTAGCAGTGAGCAGCACAGACGCAAACTGCTCCGAATATAACAAGTGAGGATTAAAAAAAAAAAACATAAAAGAAAAAAAAAAAACAATCTTACAGGTGTGTCGGGATCAAGAGAAAACAGATTCAATCGGCCTTCTCTTCTGACAGAACGAATTCCCTCATCTGTCTCTGAAATATACTGTAAAGAGATGGACAACAGGAAAACATCAAAGTGTGTGAGAGTACTACACTAGTCAATCTGAAATGCTGCAGCGGAAAGACCTGGTGAGAATTAAACAGACACGTCACGTTTGTTCAATTCTAGCTTCTCATCAGTTGATTCTGGTTAATTTGTTAAATCCAGAATTAAAAACAAAAGCCAGTCCTGCATATAAATCCTCAAAATGATCAAAGTCCAGTATATAATTGAGATCTCATTGTTCCATGTTGTCTCAACAGGGACATTTCTTTCTCAGACTGCAGATTTACTGGTGGCTCCTAGATCTGGTAAAAGTAAAATGGGAGGCAGATCTTTCAGGTATCAGGCGTTTCTCCTGTGGAGCCAGTTGTAGCCTCTTAAGACTATCCTTAAACCTTCCTGTTTGATAAAGCTGATAGTTGGCCGGTACAGGTTATCCTGTGTTATATCTCTGCAGTTATGCTCCAGGTTTAGTGTGCTGGAAGACATAATCCCAGATGAGGGATTGCTCCACCACAAAGTAGGAGACCCAAAGCAATGGTCTGGATCACTGTAGATAGAAAACTGTTTACTAATTGCCTGGCATGATGAAACTCTGCTTGGCTTCATTGTAATATAACAAGAACAAAATTTGATATGTTTTTTTTTATTTGTTTGCAAGATTGGATTACCTTGATTATTTACTTCTGTATATTATTTGCATCCATTTCTCTTGTGGAGTACCTTGAGAAGACATTTATTTTGAGTTGGTGCTATGTTAAACCAAAATGAATGAAAATGCTATTTGGAAGCAACGGTTTTGTCTTTTATAATTTAAATTACACTTACAATTTTTTATTACAACTACAATTGGTGTTATTGTCTTCCACACTAAATTATTTAAAATTCCACAATGTCTTCTTATATGTGGCAGAGAAAATGCCCCTGGTTATAAGACAAAGGGTGGACTGGCACGGTCCAACTTCTGTTTTTTATTACTGGGCAGCAAGTACACATTCCTTAAACTACTGGTTGCTAACCAGAGAGGCCTTGAGCTCCACTCCTCATAGCTGGTGACAGAGCTGATTTCTGTTTGGTGCATTTGTCTCGCCTTCTTAGTAGATTATTCTCTTCTTTAGCTATTGATGCATAGCTCATAATTCATCCAGTAACCGAAGCCTAAAGTTTAGTCTGAGGTCATGAAACAATTGATCTTTCAGCTTTGACATACAGTAGATCTTACCCACATTCATAACATTTTTTTTAGACGGATAAAAAAAAGTGGCTTCCTTTGAGCAATCGTATGTTAAGTATACTCTTCCTAAAACAAATGTCTTATATAATTGCAGCTCACTCATTTTCTTCGAAACAAGTACTCAAACCTTTCAGGTTCCCTAAAGCATGACCAGCCGATGAGTTTATTTCTTACAACCATCATGCAACAGTCTAATCTCCATTACTAATAACAAACTATGAGACACGTCAGCTCTGATTATAATTGGGATATAGTGCTTAGTTTAGGTATATTCACCAAACCTTTCACAATTTAAGATAATCCACAGGGCATACAGGTCCATATTGAAAATTGGGTCAATATAGAAGAGGCCACTCTAATCATATGCTTTATTTCCATCTTTGAAGCTGAACAGTTTGAAGTCTTTGTTGGAACCGCAGAGTCGTGGTACTGCTCGTAAGATTCAGCCATAAGTGGAACCAACCTTTGCCAGATCTGGATGGATGCCGTTCTCTGTGGTTTCTTCGTTTTCCTGCAGACAGCTGTCACTCAGCGACATGTCAAACACGTCTGCAGGGAGAGAGGAAAACGCAATGAGGACTCCCCGGAGTCTGTCCGTAAGCGTCGACCGCCGTCATCGATTGGATGGGAATGTTTTACGCAAGCGGTTCATGTTACGTAAATATGAGGCCGTAAAACATTTTCTAAAACAGGTCCTGCTTGTAAGCTATGCACTCCGCTACCTGAGCCAGCAGAAGCATATCCAGTTAGGTGTAAAATATGACACCATTTGAACCGTTTATGGGTAATAACGCAAGTGGGCCTCGGCAGAAATGCACCTCTCTCGTTGCCTGGAGCTATTCTTCCAAAAAGGCATGCTGGCTCATTAATGATAGGTCACCACACACCCACAGCCTGATTTAGAGACATGCCAGCAGACCACAGAGCCATGCAGCCTGAAGCCATTACATCATTCCTTCACTTTTTCACTGGTTTCAAGAGTCTGACAGTCTGTTATGTTCAGTTAGAGGCTGTGGGCTTGCGATGCAGCGGTTACAAGAGGTTTAGAAACGACTACTAAATGAAAGGTGGAGTCACTGTCAGGTCTAATTTCCTGAAATTGAGAAAAAAAAAGAAAAAAAAACTCCAAACCCTTCAAAACAAATTTCCCCAATACAGCACCAGCATGATGATAGACAATACTTAGCTCAGCTAAGTCAAGGAGGGAAAGAATTACATCTCCTAGGAGGATTTGGGCAATTGATGCAGTCAAAGAAACAAACTTCTCACGGTAACGGCGAATTTCGCGTTCCAGAACACGATTGGGTCTCACCCTGCTGTTTCTCTGTGGTGAGTTCCAGACTCTTGCGATCCGGGGCCGGCCCGTCGGGGGGACTTATCTGCAAAATGCGAGTCAACGTGCTGATCCACTCCTCCATGTCCTGCTCGCTCTCCGCAGCCAGCACGAAGTACGTCACCTCGTTCATCTTCAGCTCGAACGCGTGCTTCCTCAGACGGTTGTTCTTTGAGGACCGGAGATAAGACAATCAGTTACTCATTCGGTACACGGTTCCTTCGTCGAAGGTTTCTCACAGCTTTTGAAAATCGGAGAGCCTGGGGTTTTTGTTACATGCGATTAATTGTAAAACCTGGGCAACTAACCAGGATTTTGTCTCGCTCCAAATGTTTGCATCTGAAACCTAACATGTTGGTTGAAAATCTGTGGCGGTATTTTGTGGTCTTGTGACCAGACAAGCAGTAAGTGAGCTGGCCTTGTACAGCACGACGGCTGCCTGCAAAATGAAGCGCACAGTAAAGTGCGTGCGGCAAACACTGTGTCGCAATCGTGATTTCAGTGAGACCCACCTGTACAACACCCGTGCATGAGTCCAGGAAGATGCAGCCTTTGGGTTCCTTAGAGATCTTTTCATCCTTGTAGAAGTTCATGATGTAGGAGTTGTCCGTGAGCTGAGTGAGCTGGAAGTATCTCCGCTTAAATGACTGCACAAAAACAGAACAATATGTTTTTAAAGAGTAATTAAGAAATTCATATTTTATACGGAAAACAAATAAGAATCCAGAATGTAAAATAAACCTAAGGCCAGATGTGCAAGTGGTGCATTTTAAATAATAACGTAAGCACACATTTATAATTATTCCTTTTTTATTATTATTTGGGAAAACTTTTCTCAGCATGTGTAGATTTAAGCTGAACCAAAGGTCAACGTCAAACAAAAGCAGTTTTTTTTTGGGAGGAGGGCAAAGAAAGAAAAAGTGTGGTGATAAGCAAAAAGAGACAACAATGTATTTCTTCTCACTCGGACAGTGATGCTGTTGTTAACTGTGCTGTTGAAGTTTCCTTTATAAAGCCAGCCCGACCTAAACACACCGATGCCCCCTCCTCCTCCGCCTCCTGCACCACCTCCACCCCCTCCTCCTTTGGATGAGGACAGAGATGTGGTGTCCTGTAGAAAAAACACGCAGTCAGTCATAAGCGAATAATCTTTTTTCAATAGAAACTCAACTTCTAGACACTAAACCAGCATCTTTTTACGAAACACGAGAGCCACAGTTGTTAAAAACAATAATGAAAAACTAGCAAGATGTAAGCAGTGTGCAAAGTTTTAACTCTACCAAAAACAAACAAACAAAAAAAGGGGATTACAAACCTCATCTTTGTCCACATCTTCATAGTCAATCTCAAAAGAATGGGATGGCAGCTTTTCCGGTTTGTACAGTTTTCTTGAAAGGAAATGGAAAACCAAACAAGCAGTTGAATCAGTACATCTTTGATCTGATAGAAGGAAGAAAAAAAATCACTTGCTATGTTGGATTATTGCTCTCGATCTGGAGGAGCGCAAACAAGCGAGCGTGGCCGCATCCGCTCCATCGATCTCCGTCAGGAGTCAACAATAAGTTGCCCTCACTGGATCCCGTTCCACTAATTTTTATAGGAGGACGCGTCTTTTTGTGTGAGAAATGGGATGAAATGTTTGTGTGTGTGTGTGTGTGTGTGTGTGTGTGTGTGTGTGTGTGTGTGTGTGTGTGTGTGTGTGTGTGTGTGTGTGTGT
>CAEGAF010098966.1:0-39749 GCA_903067075.1 Micropoecilia bifurca | reverse complement strand
GTCTGAGAGGTGAGACACCAACAAACAGCAGGACTCAGTTAAAGGAACCACAGGAAGCCGACGGACTAAAACAAACTGAGACTAATTTTAAATTAAGTAAATTCTATTTTGCAACAACCTGGTTTAATTATGTAAAATAATGACAGACTGGAAAATGTCACCCGTGGTTCAGTTGAAATTAAATCTTCCACAGTTATTGTCTGGTAAAGATAAAGAAAATCACTGATATTAAAATGACAGCATGAGAAATGTATTAATGGAGGAAAACGTTAAACACTCTGACGTCAAAGTAATTTATAATTATTACTTTACTGTTTTCAAATGATCATCCATATTTGTAACATGTTAAGTTTTGTTGTTGAATCCGTCTGATGATTTCAAGTTTTTCTCCAATCTTCTCTGGACTTAATTTTTGGCCAATAAAACTTTTTGTTTCACAGATTCAAGGAGGAGGAGAGACAATGGAGTAAAGATGGAGGTGATTTTCTTCTCTTTGATTAGAGTGAAAAATAATATAAAGCTGTGAGAAGAGACAGTTTGCAGAAGGTTGTACAAACTAATAGTTTTATTTCAATAAAATCTTAAAACCTGAGACTAGATTATTGTAAAAACGTCCTTCTTAAACTGGAACAAACTCTTCCGCTCTATAATGCTTTTAACTAGCATTTCTTCTTTCAGAACATCAACTATGAGAACATTTCCTCTCAGGACTCAACCTACCAGAGTCTCAGTCCTGCCACCAGAGACCAGAACCAGATCTACTCTACACTCTCACAGCCCAGATGAGACCCTGTACCTCAGGTTCTGGATCTCAGCTTCTGGACCTCCGGTTCTGGATCTTAAGTTCCGTATCTCAGGTTCAGGACCTCAGGTTCTGGACCTCCAGTTCTGGATCTTAGGTTCTGGATCTCAGGTTCTGGATCTCAAGTTCTGGATCTCAGGTTCCGTATCTCAGGTTCCGTATCTCAGGTTCAGGACCTCAGGTTCTGGACCTCCGGTTCTGGATCTTAGGTTCTGGATCTCAGGTTCTGGATCTCAGGGCTGCAGTTTGATCAGTGAAGCTGAAACCCGTAGAAAATTGGATTTAGAAACTGAGCCTCAGTCTTTACTCTCTATGTGCTTCCACTGCTTTATAATCGCAGAATAGATTTTTTTAAACGTTGGAATATCTTTATAACTGGTTTCTTATGAAAATGAATTGCTGACTTGCTTGAATTAAAATTTTGCAGCAGAAAAACAATTGAGTTTAAATTCTGAGAAAAGTTTATTTTTCTTCTTTCATTGATTTTTTGCATATCCTTAAGAGCTGTTAGGTTGGACAGTGTGCGCAATAACACCATCACCATATTTAGCTGTAATATAAGTTAACAGGGGGAAAAAATCATAACACCAACTCCTTTATAAAAGCTGTCAGGTCATCCAGCACCATTCTGTTCTATAGAGCCATAAGTTTCACTCAGTTAATTCGGTTTTAACTTCTTCTACGAAAGTTGCAGCATCATCAGTTGATTTATGGTTTCAACATGCAGCATAATTTCCCCGACTCCTACAGATGGTAAGAGGTCTGTAAAGCATGTCCAGACCATGTGCTCATGTTTTCCAGACCTCTCAGTAATGAGGCTCCACAGGAGACTCAGCAAGGCCAAAGATTGAATAGAAAAGATAGTTTGACCAATCAGAGGTTTAGGTTTTAGGTCTTTAGTAACAGACAAGAGGAGTTTAAGTTATTTCATTTTTTACTTTAGAACATGAAGCAAAAATGTATATATATATAAAATGATATTTAATTTTCAGATCACTGCTGGTGACGATCATTGGACTAAAATTAACAAAGATTGTTGTTTCTGATTTTTACATTATCTGAAGTTTAGTTTGTTCTGTTGAAGATTGTGGCTCTTGATAATTTTTTGTCGTTTGTTAATAAGTTGATTTAAATTGTCTGTATTTTATGATGCCAAAGTATCATGTTTTCACTTCCTGAAGTTAAAGCTTTTATTCTATTGTGTTTATTATTTATCGTGAAATCATTGGCGTCATCATTTATTTGTGACTCTGTGAATAATAAGTCATGTTCATTTTTCTCTTATATCGTTTGTTTTTTTACCTGCTTCACTATGGACCTTTTGGAATAAACATATGATTGATTGATGGATTGATTGATCTATTTTATTCTATTCTATTCTCCATTTTAGCGCAATTAGTTGAACATAATTTTAAGGAAAGATGAGAAAACTCTTTCTAAATATTGTCAAATTGGTTTAAATGAGAACATGCCACGTACAACATGGCGGATCCGCTAAACGCTATTATGATTGATGAAGGCGGGACTTCCGGGTTTTTCGTTCTGCGGGCTCTAGTGCGCAGACTCCAGCTTCTCATAGGAGACTCAGCCGGATCCTCGTCTGTGTATTTTCTCCGGTTCTGGTTCGGTTCTGGAGCGTTAATAGAGCTTTTAGGGAGCAGCAGCAGTCGGTGATTCCTGGAGGATTTCAGGCGGAGCTGGAGCTGCTGAGTCCCGGTCAGAGGAGCGTCTGGACGGGAGGAACCGCCGGAGATGTGGGGACAGCAGGTCCAACACGGACGGGACGCTGCAGAACAAGACAGAGACACGGACGCCGCTTTCAGCCTCTTGGTCCAGCCGCACAGATCAGGTTTGTCTGTTTTCATAGCAGCTGTTGGTATTAATTACCTTGTGAAGCCTTTGTTTTGTGTCTCAGTTTTGTCTGCTTGTCTATTTCGAACTTCATCATCTTTGACTCCCGACATTTGGGGTTGAAATGAACATTTTGTTCCGACATTGTGTCACTTGGAGCCCGACAGAAGGACGTTTCCTTCCCGCTTTGACAACCGATGATTTACAGTCATTTTCTTGAATCTATTTTCTGGCTGCTGGAGGGAAATGTGGTCATCTGAGTCCAGTAAACAGTATCTTACATCAGGATGACAGAGGTTTACCTTCTGCTTCTAATCTGGCATAATTTATAGTAAACTGGCAAAATTATGATGCTTCAGAACCAAAGGCATAAATCCATTCAGTTGAAAGGCAATGGGGATCAGGGATAAATTAAACTAATTTGTGTATTTTTATAATATAAGCTTTTACCTCCTTGATTCATCAAAATAATTAAAACACATATTGATCTATCTATAGATGTTTGTATATAGATTTTTGCATTTAAAATGGAACATATTTCTGTGAAAATAAACTGCATTGATGTTTAGTTGAGCAGAAAGGACTGAACTGTTAGAAGGAAGTTTTTATTGTATTTTATTGTATTTTGTATAAAATGCTCAGAATTTTATTTGAATTTAAATTTATTTCTAATGTATAAAAACATCTTAAATGGCTAAATTAAAATCTGCAAAATGTGCCAACTCTGTTATCCAATTAATCGTCAGAATAATAAATAGAAAAATCAAATATTCAAATAATCATTAGTTGCAACCCAACTATTAACTACGTGGACAAGCTAATGTTTAATGCTCTTACTTCTGAGCAGAATTTTTTGATGAATGTCTTGAAATTTCCTGTATAAATAAATTTACTCAGCTACTGTTTTAGTTTGAAGTCTTAGTTTAGTCCTTTAATTTTTAATTCTGTTTTCTAAACTTTTTCACATTGTTTCTGTGTTTTCCGTAGATGTTCAGGAGAGGCTGCTGGTTAAAGAAGAAGCTAATGAGGAGCCGAGTCCAGGTGGAGACCAGCAGGACGCAGAGTGTCTTCACATCAAGGAGGAAGAGGAGGAAAACTGGAGCAGCCCAGAGGATGAAGAGCTCAGTGTGAAGGAGGACACAGATCCCTGTCTGCTTCCACTTACTGTCGTTGTTGTGAAAAGTGAGGATGATGAAGATAAACCTCTGTCCTCACAGCTTCATCAGCCAGGAGACGGAGATCTTCCAACCAGCAGCTCAGCTGGCCAGATGAAAGCAGATGAAGAGGACGGAGGAGCAGCAGAGTCCAGCAGGAACCCAGACCTGCACACTGATGGAGACACTTCCAGCTCTTCAGAGACGGAGGTCAGTGAGGATGAAGAGGAGGATGATGTGAACCGTCCTGGTTCTCATCTGAAACACCCACCAGACTCCGGCTCTGAAACCGAGGACAGTGAGAACGACTGGAAGGAAACTAGAGCTGCAGAGTCAGGAGGAAACGCCGCCAACAAGTCGCTGAGCTGCTCAAAGTGCAGTCAACAGTTCAACAAGTCCTCACATCAGAGAAACACAACCTGTCCCTCGAAAGCAAGACCTGCAGGCTGTTTGGTTAGCAAGAAAAGTGTTAGAGAGATGAAAACTGTTGAGTCGCTGAGGAACGTTCAGACAGGGGTTAAATGTTTTACCTGTGATGATTGTGGTAAAAGTTTTAACTGGAAAAACAACATAAACGTTCACATGAGAATCCACTCTGGAGAGAAACCGTTTGGTTGTGACATCTGTGGCAGAAGATTCAGCCAAAAGTCCCATTTAAACATTCACACCAGGATCCACACAGGAGAGAAACCGTTCAGTTGTGATGTTTGTGAACAAAGATTCAGTGATAAGTCCCATTTAAACAAACACATGAGGATTCACACGGGGGACAAACCATTAGGTTGTGACGTTTGTGGGCAACGCATTAGTGACAAGACGAGTTTAAACAGACATATGAGAATCCACACAGGAGACAAACCGTTTGGTTGTGATTCCTGTGGACAAAGATTCAGTGATAAGTCGACCTTAAAGAAACACATCAGGATCCACACAGGAGAGAAGCCATTTGGTTGTTACTCCTGTGGGAAAAAGTTCAGCCTAAAGGGAAGTTTAAAAACGCACATGAGAATCCACACAGGGGAAAAACCTTTTGGTTGTGATGTCTGTGGTCAGAGATTTCGCCAGTTGTCTAATTTAAATGCGCACAGCAGGATCCACACTGGAGAGAAACCATTTGGCTGTGCTGTTTGTGGAGAAACATTTACCCAGATGTCCCATTTTAGCCGACACATGAGAATTCACACAGGAGGGGATAATCAGGCAGTAAGAGTTCCTACCTGAAGGATTGTAAGATCTATGATTTTCTATGAACCATGAATGTTTTAACTTACAGTGTTTAATATGCACATTACTATTGTGATAATCTCTTTGTTTCAATTAGTTTATTTAAGTTCTTATAAAAGCATCCATGATTAATTGTAGCAATAGATTTAATTTGAATAACATTTATTTCAAATGTTAAAAATAAAATACAGTAGGCTTGGTTTTTATACATTTAAATATGGCTACATTTAATTTATATTTAAATTATGGATCACATCAGGATCATGATGATCAGATGAATGAATGATTTTTGCTTAAGCTCCTGCTAATGGTGTTAGCTCTAGCAATTTGTGTTGTCTTAAATATAAAGTTTTACTATTAAATATTAAAACTTTGCTCCATAAACTAACAAGGGTCTGCAAAGTCAACCGTGCTTATTGGCATCATTTCTTTTAATTTAAATGTTTCTCAGTTGTCTTCTTTGCTTTTCTGTCATCATATCCTTGCCTTTGTAGCACAAGATGTTTTTGGCTGATAATTTGGCACTGATGCTGCTCTGCCATGCAGCTCGGCTGAAGAAATGCTATTAATAACTTTAAAAGTTTGTTTGTATTTATGAACAGAACTGTATAAAGTACCTGTTGCAGCCCAGATTGGAATCTGTTTGGACTATTTCTCTTTGCTATTCTGGTATGGCCACACCATCTTTATTTCTGTATCAACTGACTCTGCTTAAGGACGATCATTATGGCCCTCTGCTGGATGGAGGCTAAACTAAAACACTGAAAAAGTCTAAGTCAGGGGTCCTCAAGGGCCACAGTCCTGCAGTTTTTAGATGTTCCACAGGTACAAAACACTGGAATGAAATGGTTTAATTACCTCCTTTGTGTGTAGCTCAGGTCTCCAGAGCCTTGCTAATGACCTAATTATTCTATTCAGTTGGTGCAACAGAGGCAAGCCAAGCCAAGGCACATCTAAAGATCACAGGGCAGCAGCTCTCCAGGACTGGAGTTTGACACCTGTGGTTTAAGCGGATGTTGTTAATTAAAAACTAATTTAAATCTAATAAAACATTGATCGACAATTGTAAGTTGATCAGTTGTTTACATCCCTGTGTGTTTGTTGTTGGTCTCTTGTAGGCACTTTATGAAAAAATGACATTGTTTTCCATTTGAGTGAACTATTCACAGCAACATTAAAAACAAGTAAATATTTAATTTCAAGGCATAATATTATTTATCCAGCAGAAATTCAGCCCCGTACCTCATGGGATGGACGGATGGGTTTGGTATCTTGTTAAGCTGGATAACAGGAGAGTAAGTAAAGGTCAAGTTTGATTATTACAGACCCCAAAGTTTCTAATCTAGAGAATATATCTAATCAGAGAATATCTGGTGCACTGAGACATCATGAGAGGTGAGATGAGAATAAAGAAGGTATGTTCTGTTCTGGGTTCTGGTCTGGAATATCTGAAGGGGTTGGGGGGGCTTTACATAGACAGTGTAAAAGAGAAATAAAAAAGTTAACAAATAGATGAAAAGTAAAGGTAAAACATTTAAACATACATCAAAGACATCAAAACCAGCAATTTAGCCATACGCAACTCTGAACAGGTGGGTTTTAAGTTGAGATTTAAAGACACCCAGGGTTTCAGCTGTTTTACAGTTTTCGGAAGTTTGTTCCAAATTTGTATTAGTATAGTAATAATATATTTGAATTAAACTGAATTGAATTCCATTGAACCATGGAATGGAACAAGCAAGCAAAAAATACTGACATACTATTTGACACGGCTGAATGGTTTTCTTTAAAATATATTTATAAAAATATGTTCAGCTATATATTCTAAACAAAATGCCACTTACAATATGGCGTCGCTCTTGACATATGTCCCCGATGCGCATGCGGATTCAACTCTCACAGAAGATCCTGGGCGGGACTTCCGGGTTCAGCCCTCTAGTCGCCAGTGCGCAGGCGCCAAATTCTCTAGCAGAACTGCTGTAGTTGAAGCCTCGTCCGTCGTGTTTTCTTTGGTTTTTGTTTATTTAATTACATTAAAACCGAATCTTAACTGTTCGGTTACAGTTAAATGAAGGACTGGAGACAGAAAAGCTACCAGAGATGTAGCGACAGGAGTTCAACCGGCGACTGGAGGCAGCAGAGCAAGAGGAACACAGAAACATGGAGGCTGCTTTCAAGATTCAGATGGACAGATTAGGTTAGTATGTTTCACTTCCTTATATCAGCTGTTTGGATGCCAGTTACAGTTTAGAAAGATCTTACGTAGAATTTATGAAATTATTCTTGTTAACGTCGCAGAGCTACCAGCCCTTTGCTCTACTTGTTCTGAGGATCTGGACCTTTAGCTGTTGGTAAATGACTGTTTGATGGAGACACAGAATCTGTTTTAAGTTTTATTTTTACTCAATGACCAACGTTTAACCGTGAAGTATGAAAAGCACCAACTCAACGCTAATGGTGCGTTTCAGTTCTACTTGGAAGTAGAAAATTTCCCAGTTGGAAAAATCACTTTCTCCACTGGGAATCAGGGAGCAACTTCGACTTCGCGATTCAACATGGCTGCTCCTGACGTCACTGGTGACGCGTATGACATTACTAATCTCTGGGTATTCTCCCTTTTTTGTTTGTTTTTATAGATGCTATGCCTGGTTCTGAGTTTATTTCTAGCTGAGGCAGCTTTGGGAACAACACTTGATCTATTGCTGCTAATAACCTAAAGCTGCAGGAGGCAACTTTTAAAATATATATATATATTTATTAGGTAATTTATTAAAACTGTCAACATTTTCTGACAGTAGAATGAGACAGATGATCTATAAAAAAATCAAGCTCCCTTGGCTCATCCCAGTGATCTTGCTACTATTTGCAGACATAAACCACTAGTAAGAGCCAGGAGGCAAGTCTCAGCAGAGTCAATCAAGCTCCTGTACGTGCTGCCCAGCAACCTTCCCCTGCTCACCGTTTCTGCTGATGTGCTACAGCTGTGCTAATGGCAGAGAGAGACCCTAACGTTGCAGGAAAACTGCCAATTCCTCGAGTTGCGGCACCTGCTCCAAAAACAAGGAGAGGTAGGCGGAAGAAGTCCAAAGACGAAAAGCAAGCTCAAAAGAAAGAACTGGACCGAGCCCGGAATAAGACGAGGATCAACATCGGAGCGGCTTTTCTGAGGTGGAGGGAGCTGCTCTACCTGAAACGCTTCAAATCCGATGCAGACTTAGCCACGTTCCTGTTAGACAAGTAGGTATCTCTGCTGGATTTGCTTTATTGTGTAATAACAACACAACTACCACAGTTTCATTATCACCAGTGTCTTTTCACACTAACAGTTAGCTTGTTAGCTAGCAGCATGGCAGTAATTTTAGCGATCACTTCCAACTCTTTCATACTCTGTATATGTTTTATTTAGTTATCCCAACATATTTTCTCAATCGGAATGATACCAATAAGGAAATTACTTTGTGTGTATTATCCTGATATAATGAAGTATTTACAAAAAGTAAATAAAATATGAGAGAACTGCTTATTAGCAGCCAGCCTGCGGTGTTGGCTGTTTAAGTTTCATTTTTGTCTGAATATTTGTGAGTTATTTTTTTTCTGATGATGAACGTGTTTATGTTTGACATAATCCTCTGCTGTCTATAGATCATCTTGTTATAAGGTGAGTTGTGCATCATGGTGACGGTTGTCTACAGCTTCCAAATGGATTTTGTACGATGTGGTTTATTGTAGATGTGAAGTTGGTGCTTTGACTTCTTCAGCTACAACCAGCCAGCGAACCGTCCTGCCCAGTTCTGTCCGCAGCTCATCAGCAGATCGGTGAGAAAATATTGGGAGGTTCAGCCTGAGCTGTAGTCATGGTGACAGATTTTAATCTATGTCTTATTATACAATTATAAAAGTGAATGGAAAATCAGAGCCAATCACTCAAAGAAGATTTTAATGTGTGAAGTAAAATCTGTTAATGGTTTAACCTCAAGTATTTTATTTTCTACAGAGATCAGGAGCTGAAATTCACTGCAGGATTGTGAATTATCCTGCAAATCTAGATTTTATAATCTTAGTTCCTGTATACAATGACAGAAATGTATAATAGCGTTTCCATTGGGACCGTAGACTATAATTAAAACGAAATAAGGAGCAAAGTTGTGGATTACTCTTTGTAAATTTAGATGTTTAGAATTTGCATTGAGGAAAAGAATTTGACATAAAATGTAGGTAATGTTGGAAGCCAAAGCACAGAATCAAGTTACTAAAGGTAGAGAGACGAATCTCAGGCAGACGAGATTATATGCCATTTTTATTTCTACTTGCTGTTAGCATTTCATCGCTGGACACTCATGATGACATCAATGAAAGTGACTTCAATCACATTCAGAACTGTGTGTAAGTATCATTTATACATATTTGACCTGAATGTGACGTTTTGGTATCAGATTAATGTTTTTGGTCCATAGCATCGACTGGGCTGCGGATCGGATCCGTCCTCCGCAGGACGGCACTGGAGGCGTTTCAGCTTCAGAGCAAGAGAATAGCATGGGCGAAGGCAGTTACCATGACGACACTGATGATGAGGAGGAGGAGGATTACGTCCCCCCTTTATGTGTTCGGTAAGTTCCTAACGAAAAGTAATTTTTCATGAAAATAACTTTCCTTTCTCATTGTGTTTTTTGCATTCAATCAGCGCTGCTGGTGTCGGTGAACAGACGTTGCCTCTGGATGCTCTTCCGGCCGTCGGCATGGAGGACACAGTTCATGACTCTCTGGTCACAGAGTCAGCCGAGTCCCAACCGGTCCAGAGTGAGGATGACATCACCAACCATCCGGCAGCCATCGCCTATCATGTCTGTCTGATGCAACTCGCTCAGTATCTGCTGCTGCCCATCCCAGTGTGTACGGCTAAAGACCCGGAGACGCTGGCTGAGTGTCAGGCAACTGGACCATTCCAGGTCCAGATCAAGTCCAGAGGAACAGCTGTCATCATGCAGTGGGTATGTTTGTTTACTTTTCCAGTGTTTCCCCTGCCAATGAGAGCGCCTGCCGCACCGAGAAGATCACGGCATGTAGGAATTGCAGGTGTTCACAGTTAATATTATTGACTTTATTAGCCTAAGCACAGCAGGATCCTTGTTGTGAGCCGTTTCCGTCTGTATGGAGTCGCTCGTCTGCTGGTAGCTCCCTCTCAAACCCGACTTACAGCCGCGCTTCACGATGGATGCCCCATCTCATTACATTGCTGAGCCAATCAGAGCTGAGGAGGAGCCTGATTGGAGGAGCTTCACTCTCAGCAGGGATTTGAACTTGTGTCTTTATTTACTTCAGCAAAACTCACAGTTTTTACCAAATCCTGTAGCTTTCAGTGATCTTCTAAATCTGCTCCTTAGTCGAATCTTTTTGGGGTTGCTACTGCCTCTAGTGGTGTGGAGGTGGTAACACAACTAATATAATTATATTACTAAATCAGAATACCGCAAAGTCTTTATTATTTATTTTTCATTCTCTTAAGAATGTAGAGCTAATTAAATAATCTAGACCTTAAAGTGGTTCCAGTTTCTCTCGATGGCCAACCTGTTGAAACTGTGGCTCATTTTAAATACCTTGGGTCATTTCTGGACTGTCAGCTCAACTTTGCTGAAAACACTGACTATATTTTGAAGAACTAGACTAGAGTTGGTGATCCAATTGGACTCTAATTGGGTCACCCCTATGTCTAGAATTTGGGGGGAAAATCATATTTTATTCATCACTACAGAAGGTTTCAGTGAATTTGCACATGAAACTGTTGGGTTCGGTACCTCAAAAAAGGTTAAGAACCGCTGGTCTAGAGGAAGCGCTGCTGTCTGTTTTATCATTGCTGTGATGGTTGGAAAGTGATGCTAAATGTTTTTAAACTTGTTTTCCAGATGTGTCCTAACAGTCACTGTGTGTGGGAGTGGAACTCCCAGCCCACTTTCAGAGACGGGATGCAAGCTGGCGACTTCCTTTTGGCATCAAATATCATCCTGTCTGGCAACTACTATGCCAAAATTGCATTGCTTTTCAAGTTTATGAAGTTGGGAATAGTGGATTGGTCAACATTTTTGAAAGTACAGGACACCTACTGTGTTGGAACCATCAAGGACTTTTGGGACAGCAGCAGAGCTGACGTCATTTCCAGGCTGAAATCAAAGGAAAATGTTGTTGTACTTGGTGAGTCAAATGGTCAGTTAGTCCGGCAACATTCACAGGCGACTCTGTTTCTCCTGCTGTGATGATAAAACTTTTCCTTTGGTACTTTCTGAAGCTGATGGTCATATGGACAGTCCTGGGTCGTCTGCTCAGTTCTGCACCTACACCATCATGGAGAATGAAACCAAAGAAATCCTGTCAATAGTCAACATTGACAAGGGAGAGAACCAGAGGAGTTGTGTGACGATGGAGAGGGAAGGTTTCATCAGGAGCTTCGACCAGATCCACCAGGAGGTTAAACTCGCTGAAGTTTGCACAGATTCTCAGCCACAGATATCAGCTCTGTTTGGTAAGTCCAGACCACAACCCGCTTTGTTTTTCACACGCTTTGAACATTTTCATGGTGCAATGGATCTCGAAAGGCTGGACTGCTGCATGATGCAGGACAGCACAAACTACAGAGTGAGACAAATGTTTGGAGCCCCGTCATGACCGGTTTAAACCTGTAAACCTAGTTTTATATCAAAGTCCTGTCGTCTAAACATCTACAGCTTCATACTGTAAGGGTTTAGGGAAGATTGGAGACAGCGTTTCTACAGAAGATCTATGGATTCAATGTTGTTGAATGACAACTTTTTAAAAACTGTGCAATGATTTGAGTTCTTGTGAAGCCAGCTGTGAATTGACCTGATAAAACGAAACAAGCTTCATCCTCCTCCTTCTTCCTGTTGTCTTTGTTTTTTTCACCCGGTTGTCGATCACATGACTAGTGTGGACAAAAGTTTTTCCATTGCAGTTTTTGCATAACACACCAATTATGATATAGCCGAAAAACCACCTACCTCATCCTAGCACAAAAACTTATCAAAAAGTGGATTTTTTTTTTCCAAAGGTGGCGTGAATCAATTACGCAATTTTGATTTGCACAATTTTATAGTCAGTGGAAACTCGGCTACAGAGAATGAAAACAAAACGGGTTAAGAAAATAATTCTGACACTGAAAAGACTGAAGGTTTTGGTGCAGAGGATGAAAATAAACATGGTGATTAATGACTTTCATAGGTTGATGTATGAACTTATTAAGCAGCTGTGTTACAGACGCAGCTTTAAAAATGATGTTGGTGATGTATTTTATTACAAGTAAAAAAAAAAGTAAATATCATTATTATGTGGTTCATAGACGAGCGCGGACCATATTAATACAATTTTATTTCTTTTCTCTTCAAAGCTAGTGGGTTTGTCTGATATTCCGTTGTGCTCACTACTCTGTAAATTACGGTAATAGATGCTTGACTTCTTAGGATTTTATTTAACATTATCCTAATTGCATTTCTGTTCTGCTGTTCTTTGAAAGACCCAGTCAAAGGAAAGTATAAGGACAGCGGCGTGTTGCACACTCTGGACATGTGGCATGGTTCCAAAAACCTGGCCAAGAAGATGCATGCAGTAAGTTTTCTTGTAAAATTAAGAAATCAAAAATGCCAAACTTGTAAATTTTTCTTCAATATTTCATTTTATTTCTTTATTTGTGTTTTTTAAGGCAGGGCAGCAAAAGGGTTGCTCCATCCTACTGCAGTGGATCAAAGATATCTGCAATTATTTCTGGTTCTGCTGCAAGATGACTGAAAACTATGATAACTTTTATGTGAGTCGCACCCAAACATCCTGGATGTCATTTTTCTAGCATTGAGTTGTTGTTGCTATGTGGGGTAAATAAAACCAGTTTAGAGGTTGGTATTCATTCCTGTACTTTGATAACTGTAATATCAAGGGTGAAAAAATGTAACCACTCTACCAATAGTGTATTTGATCAATGTAAGTTTAAACTGTTATGTTTATTTTCTAATTCAGGACATGTGGGCTGGTCTCCTCAACCATGTAACAGGAGAGCATGAGTGGCCCCTGGACCAGCGTCCGTCTGGGGGACGCAGAGAAAAGGCCTGGATAGAAAACGGGTCGGTGGCCCATCAGGCGCTATCAGAAGTTATTCTGGATCAAAGCTGGCTTAAGGAAGTACACAAGTACTTACACTTTAGGTATGAATATCTTCAATTATTCAGTGTTTCTATATAGAAGGCGCTTCAGAAAAACCCCATGTGATCTGACGGGTCTCATTGAACCTTTAGGTCGACGGCTGAGCTGGAATCTTTCCATAACCACATCCTGATGTACGCCAGCAAACGCTTCAGCTTCAGCCGTCCGGCCTATGAAGCCCGGATCTTCCTGGCTGGCCTGGATTACAACCACCACGTTCACAGACCACCCAGGAGAAAACCCGACGGCTCCGTTCAGTATGCAGTGTTTTTATTTGTACTCTGCCTTATCAGGAAAGACTTTGGATATAAATATTTTCATCTGTTTTTATCTTTTCTCTAACATCTAACTTCAGATATCGCAAACTTTATAACAAGAAATCCAGGAAGTGGTGCTTGTATGCTATAAAGGAGGAGAAGGACTACCGCTACATCCCACAGCTTCAGAGGGCCATTGTAGGGAAGCGTGTGGCATCGGGTCGTGGTCTCCGTCGTCTTACTGCCACGACCCAGACTGACCCTCGTCAGTACGGCGTGCTGTTCGTCGCACCAGCTTCCAGCACGCAGCAGCCGCTAAAGTCACAAGCCAGCAGGGGACAGAGTAAGAAGCAGATGTCTGTGTCACTGTTTGTAATGGCAACTAATTACCGTATTTTCTGCACTATAAGGCGCAACGGATTATAAGGCGCACCTTCAATGAATGGCCTATTTTAAAACATTTTCCATGTATAAGGCGCACCGGATTATAAGGCGCACAGAATAGATGCTAGTTCCAAACCGTCCCGTATTGAACCGATACGGGACGCGATTTGTTCCGTACTCTTTAAAAATGGATGTATAATAATAAAGAAATGGTCCCTGAGTCCTTTATATAGTAGCTGCCCTAGTCCTTGTTTCACTCACGGTGTTGGTGTTGCGAAATTGTGCCCAACTGCTTTCTGGTTAGCGCAGACCAACCGACACGCTGCCGCCGCAGTCTCTGTCTCTCTTCCCTCAAGCTTTAAATGTATAGGTGCTGCTGGTCCTTTGGTAACTCTAGTCGAAGCTCCTGGATGAATATCTAAAGCCCCTTTGTTCACATAAAGAATGTCAACAAAACAGTCCGACTCTGGTCAGCGAGGAGAGCCTTCTGGGCCGCGGCGGCCGGACGATGGTCACCCGTCTCCGTTCTCACACAGCATGTTGGTGGAGAACCTGGTGCTAAATCAGACGACCTGATTATCAGGTCGGTAGGTAGACGGGTCAGTCAAACTTTATTAACAAACCAGCGTTCTGACAACTATCCCAGCATGCACCACGCGCTTCTTCTTCTACAGGTGAAAATGAAGTGGGCTGCTAATCGTAGCTGCTAGACCTGCTGTGGCTCAATATTGGTCCATATATAAAGCACCTGATTATAAGGCTCACTGTCGGCTTTTGAGGAAATTGAAGGTTTTTAGGTGAGCCTTATAGTGCGGAAAATACGGTACATGGATTTTAGTGCATTAAAAACCTTAGCACGATTTATCGCTTGTCTTTATTTTTTTTAAACATACATTTTCTCAGAAACTCTCCAGGTCGTCTTTAATGTTCTGTCTGATACGCTCAGCCTCGTCCTTGTCCATTAGCCTCAGTGTCTCTCATAGACGAAGCTGTGACTAACAAAATGTACTATACCCAGGTATAAAGTCTTTGCTTTCACATAGAAAGTACTGCTGCACCTCAAAACCAGAGGGGTCATGGCTTCACTAATTGTAATAAACTGAAATGAGTTGCAGTTGTCTGTAATGAACATGTTGTGTTTGGGTGTTGCTTGCAGATGTTCCGCAGATTGTGGATGCTCTAGAAGAGGATGTTGAAGAGCCGAGTCCTGCTGTGGACCAGCAGAAACCTGAAGTTCTCCCCATCAAGGAGGAACCGGATGATGAATCTCAGTTCTCACAGCTTCATCAGAAACAAACAGAAGGCCGGTGTCTTCCAGCCAGCAGCTCAGATGACAAGATGGAGAGCAATGAAGAGGAATCCAGCAGGAACCCAGATCTGCATTCTCCTCAAGACGCTCGTGAAGAAAAGAGTCCAGGTGTGGACCATCAGGATCTAAAGCTGCTTCACATCAAGCAGGAAGAGGAGGAACCTTGGACCGGCCTGGAGGGAGAGCACCTCAGTGAGAAGCAGATCGACCCATTTCCACTAAATGTCGTTCTTGTGAAAAGTGAGCATGAAGAGAAACCTCTGTTGTCACACCTCCATCAGCCAGAAGATGGAGATCTTCCAACCAGCAGCTCAGCTGACCAGATGAAAGCAGAAGATGAAGGAGAAGACGGCAGAGCAGCAGAGTCCAGCAGGAACGCAGACCTGCACACTGATGGAGACACTTCCAGCTCTTCAGAGACGGAGGTCAGTGAGGATGAAGAGGAGGATGATGGCGATAGTGACTCTGATTTTGATGATGATGGTGATGGTGGTGACAGTGATGATGTTGGTGGTGAAAGTGATGAAGCGAGCCATCATCAGCGCATGTCAGACTCTGGATCTGGAACTGAGGACAGTGAGCCTGACTGGAAGGAGGGCGGAGCTCCAGAGTCAGGAGGAAACGCCGTCAGTTCATCGAGCTGCTCCGAGTGCGGTAAGCGGTTTGTTAACCAACGCTCTCTGCAGAGACACATGACCCATCATTCAACAGGACGGTCTTCATGCCGGGCAGCTAAAAGTACTAAAGGGAAGAAAAATGTCAGCACACTAAGTCCAGGGAAAGTCCAGAGTGATGTCAAATTATTCACCTGTGATGACTGTGGTAAAAGTTTCAGTTGGAAAAACCATCTAAGCAGGCACAAGAGAATCCACACAGGAGAGAAACCGTTCGGCTGTGATGTTTGTGGACAAAGATTCAACCAGAATTCTAATTTAAACAAGCACATGAGAATCCACACGGGAGGAAAACCCTTCGGTTGTGATGTTTGCGGACAAAGATTTAACCTGAAGTCATATTTACACATACACACGAGGATTCATACAGGAGAGAAACCGTTTGGTTGTGATGTTTGTGGACAAAGATTTAACCAAAAATCCAACTTAAACAAACATGCCAAAATCCACTCTGGAGGGAAACCGTTTGGTTGTGATTTCTGTGGACAAAGATTCAACCTGAAGTCATATTTAAGCAAACATGTAAGAATCCATACAGGGGAGAAACCATATAGATGTAGTGTTTGTGATCAGAGATTCAACCTAAAGTCACATTTAAACTTGCACAAGTTAACCCACACCGGAGAGAAACCATTCGCTTGTGACATCTGTGGACAACGTTTAATACAAAAGTCTGCTTTAAAGAAACACATGAAGATCCACTGTGAGGTAAAATCGTTTGACTGCGATGTGTGTGGAAGGCGATTCAACCAGAAGTCGGCTTTAAAAAGACACTTGAGAATCCACACAGGTGACAAACCGTTTGGTTGTGACGTCTGTGGGCAAAGGTTTAACCAGAAGGCACATTTAAACAAACACATGACCCTTCACACAGGAGCCAAACTGTTTGGCTGTGATGTCTGTGGACAAAGATTCAACCTAAAGTCACATTTAATCAAACACGGTAACATCCACACGGATGGAGAAAGTGTTCAGGTTTAAATGTTCACAGCTGTTAAAACTTTAAAGTTCAGCCATTCTATTTTTGAGCCATGATTCTTTAAACTCTACAATGCAATAGGTTGCTAAAACATGTGGTATGTTACAGTAACACATCTTTTCTCTATAAAGCAATTGACTTTATAAAAACTACATGCCTGCTGCAGTCTAGTCAAAGGTTTCCTCAAAAGAATGCCAGTGCTTTTTGTTTAAATCTGTTTCTATGAAATTGACATGTAAAAATAAAAAATGTTTTTTGTGCATTGTGAATTTCTTAAGCTTTTGTTTTTGTTGGTGTTTTGTGACGGACAAACATTTTTCTGTCAGATGTTTGTAATGGATCTTACCACAGCGCACGCGTTTCATTGGCTAATGCCCATTTTATGTCACAGCGCAGCTATCAGTGGGTCACCGTCTCACAAACTCATGCTAATGTACATTGTGGACTAGAAGACCGACAAAGTTTTTACGTCAGGACTCTAAAACAATGTTTCTCCACCGTCAGTGGGGAATCTGTACAGGTGATGTCAGGTATCCTGATCGTATTTGTGGAACTAAAATTCCCAGATTTCCAAAATCTGAAACGGAAAGTCTTGCTTGGATCAAAGCTTGTTCATGACGCATTAGCAGCTCAACCATCTAGGAGCTATAAGAACAAAGGATTGTCTGCTGGTGTAAGTATTATTGCTTTGCTTTCTTTGTGTTTAGTGAATGAAAAATTGAAAGTCAATGTCCGACTTACCTAGCCTTGCATTTTGAAAACCTTTTAGCCAGTACAGCATAATGGCTACCGATACAACTTCTACACCTTGAAGCCTGTCTGTTACAGCCTTACGTTAGCTGAACAGATCAATATGCAATGTGTCCCGTATCTGACATACAAAGGTTTTATTTCACCTGAAAAGGCTTTTTATTAAACTGTAATCGTGTTAGCCACCGAGTACCATGTATCAGTCCTAGGCACATTCTAACCCTCTAAACCATGAATGTCCGACTTACCCAGCCTTCAAGAACAATAAGCGCCAGTGTTCTTGTCCACAGCTATATTTATGCTAGAGGTGTGAGGATCTGCTGTTTTCCTCATTGACCAGTAGCATTTAGCTGTGATGCAACAATGTTGGAGGCATCGCGTGGCTCAAACACCTTGATATCTCCATAAAAGATGACATGAACTTGTTGGTCACCTGTTCATCGTCGTGGCTGATGTTTTGTGAAAATCCGGCAGAAATGCTGAACTAATCGACTCAGAAATGCTCTGCAGAGAGTCAGTTGAACGAAAAATCCCATGTTTAGACATAGGGCTAAGCCGATAATGTGAGACATGCAGTCAGTGGGACTTTTGAGGGGCGTTTCTGGGTGGAGCTTGGTAAGGTCCATTGAGTTGATGTCCTTGGTGTCATTCTGTTGTCTGCTTTTAGGAGAAATGTTTGTTTTTTCAAAGCTGCTTTTCTGTGTGGATGAACTTCTATGTGCCTCATATCTGGACACAAACACTTCTTTTGTTCTGCTGCCTCGATGGTCACAACTGTCACAAACTGAGGACTTGATGTGGCCTGATGATCAGCTGAATATGAAAAAGTATTTATATAAAAAGTAAGAATATTTTAAAGATCTTCCTTTGTTGGACTCTTGTGCAACCTATTAACATTTGTTTGTTATAAAAACAAGATTTAATTTCTGTTGCCTGACATTGAATCAAAGTAAACCTTTGATGATCAGAGCTTTTTATATTTGCCAAATTTCAGAATAATAAATGACTTTGAAGATTTTAATCTCCTCACTCTGAGCTGTAAAATTATTATTACTGGGAAACAATTTTCTAACATTAGAACCCTTTGCTTTAAATGTGTTTATTTTAAGGTATGCAGTACAATATGAGTAGAACTCCCTCCTGGTGATAAATGTCTCTGCCAACCTATAAAGGGAGTTTATTTAAGCTGCTTTTTTCTGGGATCTTTAATGTTTTTTGTGTTTTTCGGAGTGCAGCTGTTGTGCTTCCACCTAGAAGGACAGTTTGACTTTGTAGAGAAGTAGAGATCAGATGTTGCCTTTGGTGGTTTTTCCAAAATTACTGATGTTAATACTAGTAAATTTATTTATGTTTTTATAATAATCCCATTTTGCTGTCTCACTGCATCTGAACGTGTCAGTGAAGTTAGTCTGTTCCTTTCATCATTTTATTTTTAGTAAAAATGTTATTTATAACATCTGCATCTGAGCAAACGTAGCATCTGAGCCCTTTCCAGAGAGAAGATGTGTTGATGTAAAGCTGCAGATTTCTGCAGGTGAGAAACTGAAGAGAACAGGAAGAGTTGGAGGGAGGAGCATCTTTAATTATAGAAGTGATGAAACAGAAGAAGGCCAGCAGAACGTCAGAGCTTCACCAGGAGCGTTCGCCTTTATTCTGCTGCTTCTTCCTCTGTGAGTACTTTTTCATTCTTTGGTTTTGTCTTTAACCATCTAACCTCATTCACCTGATTCCAGCTTTCTTTGTTCCTGGATGGATTCTCTGTTCTGCTTTGTTCTGTTCAGTTCAGTATTAATTATGCAAAGCCTGTTTAAGTTCAGACACATTTCAACATTCCTGACAGTTTCCAGTTTTTCATCTGAGGAAGGATCTTCCACCCGTGAGAACAGAACCTTCAGAGTTCTGGATAGACTTAAAACTGGAATCAGGGTTAAAGTTCAGGGACAGAATAAGTTATTTCTTAAACTGATGTCTGCAGGTGGTGAAAGTAAAGATTCTTAATTTAAGATAATATTTCTGATCTATTTAAAGTTTCTATCTTGGTGCTTGAAGTGCAACTTTTAAAACTCTTAAAAACAAGTTATTCTTTAACCTTCTGTCTTTAGTTTGGTAATAAGTCAGTAGATTAACATCTGTGTTGCATGTTAAACCAAACCAGGCTGATTTACATTTCGTTTCCATGGTAACGATAATGATCTAACCAGAATGATTCAGTTGTGTCTGCAGTAAACTGGAAAGCAGAACATGTTGAGGTCAGACTGCAGAACCTGACAGGAGGTTCTGCTGTTTACCAGTGATCTGTTCTGCAGATGTTTTTCTATTATGGACATGTTGTAATTACAGCTGCAGCAGTTTAACAAAACAAACCAAAGGACTTTTTGTACAGCAGGATCCGGTCCGGCCTGGTTCCAGACCCAGATTGGGGTCTTTGTGTTGGTCCTCAGTTCCCAGTCCGATCTGCTCCCTTTGGACCTAAAGAAGAACGATGTAGAGTCAACGCCCAGCTTCAGTTATAACAGCTAAAAACTATCAATCAAACCCAAAACCTGGGAGTAGTGATGACCTCTGACCTCTGACCTGACTCTCCAGAGCCACATGAAGCCGGTTCCATAGTGGAGCAGCTGCAGAACATTTTAGGACCAGAGGACTAAAGTCTGAGACCAGAGAAACTCATCCAGGCTTTGATTCCTGCAGCAGGTCAGAGAGACGAACCAGAAGCTGCAGCTGGAGACCTGACTAGAACCAGGAGGGTGGAGACACCACCCGGTTCTACACCACCCGGTTCTACATCACCCGGTTCTGGACTCAGGTTCTGGACTCTGGTTCTTATTCTGTGATCTTTAGTCTCTTCCTTTGATCAGATCAGTTTAGCTTTAACTCAGTGATTCTGGTTTTTATTTTTATTTCTTGTCTAGTTTTCTAAAGTTCCTCCAGTTTTATTTTCTTCCTTATATCTGGTCGTCGTTTAGATTCATTTCCTCGTCTCTGTGCTGCTTCTCTTTCTCCGTCACTCACTGCCGTCTTCTCATCTGGATTCCTGTTTTTTGCTCTGCTCTGGTTCCCTGTGTTCTCCGTGGTTTTTATTGTAAGTTTATTTGTTCATTAAATTCATAAAATCTTCGCCTGCTGCACTTTCAAACCACACATCATGGCATTTACCTGTTTAACAGTTAAGCCATTTCCATTCTTCACAGCTTTATAAGAAACATTAACAGAAACAATTAAATCCATAAAAGAATTAAAAACACATTAAAAAGTGTGTATATTAACATCATAAAGTTATATTTTAATTCACTTTTAACCTGTTTTGTTAAAAGTGAATTTTAAGAAAATTCACTTTGTGAAGTGAAAACCATTTCAGGTGATGACTTCTTGAAACTCATCAAGAGAATGCAGAGTGTGTGCAAAGCAGTAATCACAGCAAAAGTTGTACTAAACAAAAATGTTGTACATATTTTTGTTTAGTGCATATTTCCACATGTGTTAATTCATAGTTTTGATGTCTTCAGTGTGAATCTACAATGTCAATAGTCATAAAAATAAAGGAAACTCATTGAATGGGTAGGTGTGTCCAAACTTTTGGTCTGTACTGCATCTGCTGCATTTAGACCCTTTCCTGATAGAGATGTGTTGATGTAAAGCAAATATCTGCCGTTAAGAAACTGAAGGAAACAGGAAGTATTTGAAGGAGTTTAAACATAGAAGTGATGAAGCAGAAGAAAGAAAAGCAGAACGCCAGAGGTTGAGCATGAACGTTCGTCTAACTTGGTTCTGCTGCTTCTTTCTCGGTGAGTTATTTTTATTGTTTTCTCCATCTGATGACCAGTTTGGTCAGAAAGTTCATGTTTCCAGTCTCAGTTCCTGGGTGTTCAGAATTTTTGCTTTTAATTTATGTTTCATAGTTTTTGCCACATTAGTTCTTCGTGGTTGGGTTTATAGTTTGTTCTGGTGTTGTGTCAGAATATCTTTCTGATTAAACTCGGGAATTTTCAACATATCCTGTTCAGTTCCTTTCATCAGGTTTAGTCATTCGGTTAGTTCAGGTTAAGTTTTGATAGTTTTTATTGTTTTTACCCGACTCATGCAGTCTTTCCTCTGAGGAAGGATCATGCAGTTGCTTCAGTTGATTCAGGAATCTGTGTTGGACTCGTGTGAACAGAACCATCAGAGTTCTGGTTGGACTTTGAAACTGGAATCTATTAATTTCAGGCTCACAATGCGTTACTTCCTGAAACTGACCTCTGCAGGCAGTGAAAGTAAAAATTTATTAATTTCAGATGTTAAATAATTTCTGTTCCTGTTAAAGTCTCTGATTGTTTCTCATGTTTCAGGTTTTGAACTGCAACATTTAAAGTTTTTTATCATTTAACCGTCTGTCTTTAGTTTGGTTATAAGTCAGTCGATTAACACTGGTGCTGTTTTTTAAACCAGGCCGATTTACTGGAAGTTCTGCTGTTGACCAGTGATCTGTTCTGCAGCTCTGCAGGTCAACAACAGCAGAGCTGATGTCTATGGAGTTCCTGGAGGAAACGTTACAGTGTCATGTTCCTATAGAAGAGATGGAGCATGGAGGTTTCTCTGCAGGGAGAAATGTGAAGCAGGAAACGTTCTTGTTCAAACTCAACGCCTGGACGTTCAGTCGGGTCGATACAGAGTCAGATATTCTTCAGCGCTTGCTCATGTTCTCACTGCTAAGATCTCAGAGCTGACCCAGTCCGACTCTGGACTTTACAGACTTGCTTTGGGTAAATCTTCATCATCACAGTCTGAATTCTGTGAGTTCAGACTTCATCTGGTAGAAGGTGAGTTTTATCAAAACTGCTGGAAAGTTTTAATTCAGTTTGAGACTAAAGCTTTAACTGTTAAATTAGCTTCATTTTAGTTTAACATCTGTGAACTAATTTAATTAAGTATCAACCAATAGATCAGCCATCAGAAGTTTAATAACTAAGGAACATTTTACCTGATTTACTGCATTTGTGAACCAGTTTAACCAGTCAGGACAGAGTTTATGCGTAGAGCAGGATGGGAATATGGGAATATGCTTTGTTCCTTCAATAGATGCACAGTTGTTAACTGAGCTTTAAGTTCTGTGTATTTACGTCTAACTGGGTTAATGTGATCAGACTGAGATCAGACAGTAACTGTTGATTATTCTAACAGCTGTGCTGGATGGAAGCAAAGATCATCACCTCTATAAAGAAGCTGGCAGCTCACTGACAGTCGCCTGTTCCTTTGGTTCCTTTGGATCCTTGAGAACAGGACAGCTCTGCAGAGGGAGATGCAGTGAAAACATTCTTATTAGGACATATGGAGGCAGAGCTGATGGTGGCAGATACATCATTCTGTATGAAAGTGGAGTTCTGTATGTGTCCATCATCCAGCTGACCCAGTCTGACTCTGGATGGTACCGATGTTCCCTGGACGGAAGTGATGGATCATATGTATTCAGAGACTTTAACATCACAGTCACAGGCGGTGAGGCTCAATAAAAATACTTTCATTTGTCATCTAAAGCTGCTTTCTGTCCACAAAGCCTTTATGTCAGATTATGATGCACAGAAATATGAATACTGGCTCATAGATTCAGGTTTTTATTAGCAAATGACATAAATAAATTTCATACGTGAGAAGAAAATCTAAACTGAAATCTCTTTTCCAGCCGTCGACCCGACCTCCTCCACACCAACAAGCACCCAGAGTTTCAGCTCCACGTCTCCATCCAGCCTCAGTGAGTGACTCAAGAAGACCTGAAGGAAACTTTAGTAAACATGAAGAGAAGAAGAAATATTTTATCCTGTTGAACAGAAGCGACCAGGCTGATTACTGCTGACTGGTTTAGTGGATTTGAATTGATGCAGTTTAAATACACTTTTATGATGATAAAATCGCCTTTAATCCACGAATGTCCTGAATTGTCTCTATGCTTTAATGGATCATAACTCCATGTTAACCAAACCTGTGGTTCTTCCCAAACCTCTCTAGATCTCCCGCTGGCTGTGGGATCAGCTCTGGCCACCATCATCATCATCCTCTCTGTGGTCCTGCTGGTTTGGTGCAGAAGAAGATCTGCAGCAGCTCAGCAAGGTAACAGGAAGCTCATGTTGCTGTGGTGGAAACAGGAAGGCCCTCAGGTTGGGCTCTTTCTGTCAGCAGTTCATGTTTCCTGACATTCCTAAAGCCTCCATGTTTTAGAGCGAGTTGTTGGCTGTTTGGCCCTCTGTTAATGTTTTTATGTTTGAGTTCAGTTTGTAACATCATAAATTTAATCCTCATTTAAACTAAATGACATTGATGGTTGAGATCCTCAGCAGCTGGAGTTTCTAAACAGATTCCTGAATTTAGTTTTAATCTGATGCTCTCTTCTGAAACGTTCTCAGGTCCTGCTGTGCAAACGGAGAACGCTGCAGACAGTCCGGTGAGTCTGAGGGACGATTACCAGTATTTAAAACAAAATGTCCAAGTTTAGATCGAACTGAGCTGAAATCAAACGTTCTCTGTCATCATTTATTGTGGTTATGTTGTAATTAGCTGCAGGAAGCTGAGTCAGCAGCAGTATTTTTGCAGCAAAAACCTTTTTTATGCTCTGGTAACCAGAGCAACAGATGTTTGTACAACACAAACCTCTGTTGGGCAACTTCCTGCGCAAGACAGGAAGTTGCTGTAATTCTGGAGGTAAATGACGTCACTCCTGATTGTTCCTTTTAACCCAAAGATATCAGGTTGAAGGATCTGCATTATTTAATCTGATTGCTGCTGTTAAAATTTTATTTTTAAAACATTTTACAGCAAACAAATCCTGCACAGCAAAAATAAGAGTTAAAAATGAGAAAGCACAACGCATGAATAAGAGAAAAGCTTTAAAAGCTCCGTAAAGGTTTAGAGATTATGAACAGATCTTATGTGATTCATTGGGTTTTTCCATGGTTTGGGACAGAAACAGAGAAGATCCTCTTTATTGTCCTGACTGGATCTCAGACAATCGAGGAACAACTGGCAGCTTGACCTCAGTGTTTCTGTGCATCGATGACAAGAACTGATTCTGAATCAAATTGCAGCCTCAAAAATCAGAATTGAACCAAATTATGAGCTAGAAAAATATTCCCAGGTAATTAAAATGTTGGAGCGGTCCAACTGGAATCCTGGCGCTAAAGATTAGGGTGATGGCCAGGAGGCATTCCAACCTCAAACACTTTGAGTTTGTCACTAGAAATAAATCAGCAAATTGTCAAAGAAAACCTAGAGAAAGCAGCTCAGTAAATTTTGATGCTGTGATGTCGAAGATGTTTCCATTTATTATTGAGAAACTTTAGAATAATTTTCAAATTGACCATTTTTTTTCTTTTTGATGGGTCCTGTCTTCAAAACCAGGGAGTTTATTTACCAACCGCTTGATGAAAATAATCTGCCAAAGGTATAAATAATTTTGGGTTTTACTGTAAGTATCTCTCAGCTCAAACTGGTCCAAAGGTTCTGGCAGCAGGTCTTGTCCAGGTCTAGGGTCAGGAAAAGGGCAGCTAACATCCCTGCAGACCCCACACATTCTGGACACAAAATGTACATTACTTGCTAAAACCACAAAGACTGTTTTGGTTCTGGATCGGATCAGCCGCAACACCACAAAATAACACTTGTTTTCTGTTTCTTACTTCTCAGGCTGTGGATAACGTCACTAAAGTTGCCTACGCTGAGGTGAAGTTCTTCAAAAGAACTTCACCTCAGCCTGATGCTCTGGTTCCACCTGTCAGAGCGTCAGGCGGAACCAATAACGATGTTGTCTACGCCACGGTCCAAATGACAGATCTGAACCAATCTAAGGAAGAGCCGCTGTACTCTAACACAGCTCAGATGTAGCTGAAACAACCTGAAATAACGATGTGGTTATTGTTGGTTCCATGAAAAACAGAAGCTATAGTTGTGAGGATCTCCTCAGATATGCTGCAATTGAAGCTACTCTCATTTCTGTTTTGATTAATTTGTTCTATATTCTAAAATAAATTAAAATAGACATTATAAAACTGCTGGTCTTTTTGCTTTTCATTTTACATTTGGTTCCTGTTTCTGTACAAACTGTTAGTTCAGACTGACATCAGCTAACAAACGCGTTAAAAGAAGGTTTTAATGGGTGTTAATAGTGTTGCATGGCACTGTAATTTTCCTTTCAGATTATTTTAAGCCAAAAATAACAAACCCTTTATTTACTTCAAATCAGTATTAATAAAATATTTTTGCAGCAAAATAAATTAAAAACGTCTAAAATCAGATTTTCATGGTCAGTTACTTTTCTACCAGTTAAAAGAGCAAAACTTCCGATTACTAATGTTTACATAGCTCGCCTTTTCCCAACCAATATGGCGGACAGGCTGACTCGTAGCCCTGTGTAGGCGGGACTTCCGGGTTTTCGTTCCTTTGATGTGTGTTGGGGCCTCTCTCCTCCCAGTGCGCAGACTCCAGCTTCTCTTCAGACCAGTCGCGGTAACCGGAGGCTTTTCTTCTGGTTTTGGTCGTAAGGCGGGTTCAAATTGAACTGTAGCGTTTTACGGAACGGTCCGGAGACAGAAACGGTACCGGAAATGTAGAGACAGCAGCTCAAACAGCGACTGGAAGCAGCAGAAGAGGAGAAACAGAAACATGGATCCTGCTTTTAGCTCTGACGTTCAGATGGAGACATCAGGTCGGTATCTTCTCCTTCACATCCACTTTGGACTTTAGTTATAGTTTAGCAGCATTTTTTAGGAACATGACGGATTTACCTGAGTGAGAACTAGTGAAGCTGCCGTGTGTATGTGAGGCTTGTTACGGTGTGTCAGATCTACTGGTGGCCAGTTTATCCGGTGACGGCGCGAGGTGGATGTTTTTAAATGAGTAGGGGTGGCTGCGTCGATCCCTGATCAAAATGAGAGGATGGTTTAAAAATGAGCCACTTTTTAAAAATGTGTGCCAAACACATGGTTTTTATTCGTGTGCGACATACTGTACTTTGGCCAGTTTCATAAGAAGTTAAACAAAACAAAAATAAATAAAGCATTGCCACAATGTTATAAAAATAAACAGGAAAGATTATGAATATGCTAAAATTTACACTTTCCTTTGTTGGTACCTCTTACAGGCAATAGCTATATATTTTATGAACATTTTTAAACTTAAATCACATTGTTGTTCAGTTTTCAATGCAGCAGACATCCAACATAAGGATCTTTGTGTGACTTTTTAAATCATAGAGATTCTATTGTTCAGGACAAAGTGTTTTATCATTTATTTGAACTGTGGGTTAATTGTGATATATTTTCCCTGCAGTATTTGGCTTCATTGATTTTAAACTCGACATTTAGAATCAGGATCTTATTGTATATTTGGCTTAAAAATGACCAAATAATCAAATCAAATGATTTAAACTGGTTTGGTCGACTCAGATCTGAAGTTTTACATGAATTAAGATGAGTTCGGCTTTAAAAGGTGATTTAGTCCAAGACTTGGGCTTTGTGCTGGAAACTGATTGAAATTTGAGATGTAACTGTTAAATCTCAAATAATCTCACAATATTTTCTATGCACAGACAATATTTGTGGTTTTTCACTGTGAAATGACCATTTTACAATAAACTTTAAATCTATGCAGTTTTATTCACACCCTGTATTTCATTTAAACTTTTATACAGGCATTCACACTGAGATCCTTCTCTCTGAATAGACCTCCAGAGGAATTTATGTCTTTTTATTCATATTGCTGGGAAAGATGAGATGTTTTACAAACAAAATTCTGTTTGATTTCAATGATTTCATACTTTTCAGAAGAAAAATGTTTTTTTATTGGAAATCACGGCACTCATAATAAAAATGAACAAAACAGAATAAGAAGGAAATCTTGGCATGCATTGATATCTACTCATGAGGCAGTTCATGGTGATTTAACATCTGTAAAATGAACTTAAGACACAACAAAAAGTCCTTTTTACTGAATATCGTCTTTTTTGTCATCCAGAAGTCGTCGTCAGGTTTGGAGTTTCCCTCAGTAGTTTTAGTCGGAGCGATCGCTCTGCAGGTCTGAGCTGCCCGTCCATCCAGAGATAAATGGCTCTAATGTTTTAGAAAAACATGAATGAGAAGCTCTGAGTCGAGATTATTCACTTTTGATCGTTAGAAAATCTACAAAAATAAACATCTGAAACTTTACTGTTCCTCCATGACTACAGAGACTTTTCTGCTTTTCAACTGTTTGCATAAACATTTGATAAACATAGTTTATAACCTTAGTACTGTAATAGTTTGCTCATCAAAACTCATTTACAGTGAGTGAAATGTGATGGATCCACAACATCATCTCTGATTTTTACTGTCAAAGGATGGTTTAACCTTCAACCTCAGATAAAACTGAGGCTGGAGCAGAAGGAGGAAACTAAATTTAAAAAGCAGGCTGTTATTCTGAGAAAACAAATATGGAAGGGAAAACAAGTTTGTAGGTTGGATCCATTAATAGTTCATGGTCAAGAGGAAAATCCAAAATCAACCTAAAATGATCCCAAACATCTGCAGCCAGTCCAGGGTCTGGTTCCTGGTTCTGGTCAGAACTCTGGTAGATTATTTCTTTATAGCTCAGAACTTCCTTCATTTTTCCAGTTTACTGATTGCTTCATTAATCTCAGCATCATTACCTGATGATGTTAATCAGATTCTTCCACTAATCTGTTTTACCTTCTTAGAAATGTTAAATTGTTCACAATGTGTGTCTGTGTTTTCCGTAGATGTTCAGGAGAGGCTGCTGGTTAAAGAAGAAGCTAATGAGGAGCCGAGTCCAGGTGGAGACCAGCAGGACGCAGAGCGTCTTCACATCAAGGAGGAAGAGGAGGAAAACTGGAGCAGCCCAGAGGATGAAGAGCACAGTGTGAAGGAGGACACAGATCCTACCAGGTTTCCACTCACTGTGGTTCTTATGAAGAGTGAGGATGATGAAGATAAACCTCTGTCCTCACAGCTTCATCAGCCAGGAGACAGAGATCTTCCAACCAGCAGCTCAGCTGGCCAGATGAAAGCAGATGAAGAGGACGGAGGAGCAGCAGAGTCCAGCAGGAACCCAGACCTGCACACTGATGGAGACACTTCCAGCTCTTCAGAGACGGAGGTCAGTGAGGATGAAGAGGATGATGACGGTGGTGGTGTAAACCATCCCGAGTTTCAGCCACAACACCCTCCAGACTCCGGCTCTGAATCTCAGGACAGTGAGAACGACTGGAAGGAAACTAGAGCTGCAGCGTCAGGAGGAAACGCTGCCAACAAGTCGCTGAGCTGCTCTGACTGCAGTCAACAGTTTGGTAACAAGTTCAGGAAACACGGTTCAGGAAAAAACTGTTCGGCTAAAAACGACTCGGCGAACGTCCAAACTGATTTAAAGGGTTTTACCTGTGATGACTGTGGTAAAGGTTTCAACCTAAAAAACTCTTTAAACCGACACCTGAGAATCCACACAGGAGAGAAACCATTCAGCTGTGATGTCTGTGGACAAAGATTTAACCAGAAGTCTCACCTAAAAATTCACAGGAGAATCCACACCGGAGAGAAACCGTTCAGTTGCAGTGCGTGTGAACTAAGATTTAACCAAAAGTCAAGCTTAAATCTGCACATGAGGAACCACTCAGAGGAGAAACCGTTTCACTGTGATGATTGTGAGCAAAGATTTAACAAAAAGTCAGATTTAAACAAACACAAGAGAGTCCACATGGAAGAAAAACCCTTTGGCTGTGATGTTTGTGGGAAAAGATTCAGTCGAAAGGCAGATTTAAACATGCACACACGAGTCCACACTGGAGACAAACCGTTTGCTTGTGATGTCTGTGGACAGACGTTTAGCCTTAAGGCTAACTTAAAGAAGCACATGAGGATTCACACAGGAGATAAACCATTCGGTTGTCTTTTCTGTGAGCAACGATTCAACAGGAGGTCACATTTAAACATACACATCAGAATCCACACTGGAGAAAAACCATTTGTTTGTGACGTTTGTGGTCAAAGATTTAGTGATAAGTCGGCTGTAAACAAACACATGAGGATTCATACAGGAGACAAACCTTTTGGTTGTGATGTTTGTGGGAAAGGATTCAACCAAAAGTCGAGTTTAAACAAGCACATCCGGATCCACACTGGGGACAAACCGTTTGGTTGTGAGATTTGTGGACAAAGATTTAATCAAAAGTCAACTTTAAACATCCACCAGAGGATCCACACAGGAGACAAACCGTTTGGTTGTCACGTTTGTGGACAAAGATTTAACCACAAATCAAATTTAAACAAACACAAGAGGATCCACACGGGAGAAAAACCCTACGGCTGTCATATCTGTGAGAAAAGATTTTACCAAAGGCCTCATTTAAACAGACACATGAGTGTCCACATCGGAGAGAATGTAGTTTAATTACATAAGTACAATTTTTATTTCAGTGGGAAGTCAACTGGAAATCTTCCTCTCCTGAAACCAGTGATAGCCTGGGCTTTAGTTGTCTGGGTTTCTGGTCCAGGGTCCCAAACTGGGACGTAATGTCTTTTGGAGTCATCGAGTCCTGGATTGTTGCTGTTTCTTGGTAATTTATCTGATTCAGGTCAACATCCACCTCAGCAGTAGACATTAGAAACCAGGAAGTCTCCCTAAAACAGCATTTATATACATTGTTTCTAAACATTTCTGGTTTAAAACACAAGCGAAGTGTTTGGATATAACTGTTCTGATCCCAAGCATAAAAACCTTCATTTTTAAGAATAAACAATCAATCTTCTGCTCTTCTCTGTTTCATCTGCTCTGCTGGCTTCCTGGTTTATTTTTCTATTCACACATTGACAAACATTTTTTCACCTCTCTTGTTTATGGCCAAAAAACCCACAATGGTCACTGAAATAACTTGAAACTGTCAAAAGCAATAATAAAAATGCACTTAACCCTTGTATGTAGAAATGGGTTCCAACCGACCTCACACACGTAAAACTTGTATCATTTGCCTCAGTCCTCACAGCACAAGGGTTAAAATTGAGCTTTGAAAATCAGATATTGCTTTTGATTTTTGGTTCAAGCTAATAATAATTTTAAAAACCACACTATTGAAACAGGCCTGGACACAAATGATGGTACCTGTAACTAAATATTTTGTTGCTCAGCCTGTTGGATCATTTTTATCATTTGTTTCTGTGATGTGATGTTTTAAGTCCTTTTAACCTCCATCCATCCAATGGTGGATAAACTAGAGAATAAGTGGAAGTAGGCCTAGAAGATTCACACACACTTTGTTTATAAAAAAAATCTGCTCATTATGTTCAAAGTTAAACATTTTATTTTTTTATGCAGTGCCATCACTTTTATGTTAAAGCTTAAGTTTAAAAATAAAAACATGAAACGAATAAGTTTGTTTGGCTTGTTTATGTAGTAATAAGCCTGGTTCATTGTAAAACGCTGCAGTTCCTGCTTTGTGGTTTTGCGACTGTCTGGTCGTCTTTGCATCACACCAGAATTGATCTGCACATCTTTGCACAGATCCGTTTCCTTCCCGCTGCTCTCAGGTGCATCGTCCCCAACATCAGGCGGTCAAGACAGTCAAATCATAATCCGTTCATGTTGCACAAATGCCAAACTACAGATAAAACCCTTGGATGTTCTAAAACGTGTTAAAGTTGATGGTGAACTTCGTCTTTATGCTCAGGTCGTATCTCATCATGTTCCGTTTCATTGCCTCTCGCCTTTCAGTCTCACTCAGCTTCTCCTTTTCACTCACACCATCTGAGTCACATCCTGACCCTGAACTTACTGATGAAGACATAAACATTTCCAACACGATAATCCATTGAAATCACAAATTATTTATTACTAGTTGTTACTACTGAAACTAAATTTTTCCATGATTATAACTTCTGATGTTTGGATACAGAAAGAAACAGATTAAAGTAAAGTTAAAACAAAACACAAGCACAACCTCATTAATTGTACTGAATAATATTCTACTGTATGTATGAGATGTTTCTCTAATACTCGTTTTGAAGGTTGACTTCTAAAAGTTTTATCTGAGTAAATTTCTCTTTGACTAGAACATCGATGCACAGAGTTTTTCATGAGTCTGAATAAAACAGATTGGATTTTTTTGAAGGCCATTTGGATATTTGGTTCTAAATCCGATACGTATCCGATCTGACATAAGGAGCTGAGTCCGTACGGCCCGGTGGCATTCATCCGACCTCAACCCTCAACATTCAACAAATGTCTCTCTTCTGCGTCCTGATTCATGCAAACGGAAAGGAAAGCAACAACCAGGGCGGATTGTAGTGAGGATTAAGTTAATTTGCTGTCTGCGGTTGTACAACAGCTTCAACATCGTAAGATGTGCTGCATCATTAGCATCCAGGTTTACTTTCACAAACACCAAGCACTTCTTTTTCTACTTCATTTTATGTCTGTTGGCAAAACACTGAGCGCTCTCTGTCAGGTTATTGCGCCCTCTGCTGTGCATACGGGCCACTTACAGGTCATTTGCAGTTCCTACTTCAGAAATGAGAACTCAAAAAGAAAGGATTTTATAAAAAAATCACAATTGAGCATTAAAACCTGCAGTGTGAGCAAAACCAAAATTTAATTGTTGTTCTTCATCTTTTGCTTTTACTTAACAGTTTAGTTGAATTTTACTAGCCTAATTAAAGAGCTGATTTACAGAAGTATTTCAACTGGAAACCAAGGGTTGTTTTTTTTATAATCTTGTATTTTGAAGAGAAGTTGTTTATTTGATACTTTTATGCAGCAAAATAACAGCAACTAAAAACAAAGTTTGTCACACAGACAATTCTCTGTCAGGGTTGTAATATGCAAGTAATTAGTTTTATAAGTTTTGTATCAGGTCCTATTTATTCATCTCATCTATCTGCAGCTTTTAATCAAATGTTTTGGAAACATAATGATTAGGTGTGAAATAATTTGTAAATGCAAATAAGCATTAAGACACAGTGATGCTGTCAGGCTGCACAGCTATAAATACATGAGGCTGCAGCTGAAAAGCAGAAGCAGGTATCGAGAAAACATTTTCATTAGTAGAGCAACAACTTTAGAGAAGTTAAACTTGGTAAAATAAAGAAAAGAACCATCAGAGTCAACATGATCATCACCTGGTTCTGCCTCGTCTGCCTCTGTGAGTCACTTTTCTTTATCCTTGTACATTGAAACACTTCATAAGTCATTTATTATTCTGTTCATGTAAACAGAAACTGTGAAACTTTAGCATCCAGATGAGACTTTGGTTGGCTTTAAAACAGGAAGCAGAAGTTACTAAAATAACCAGAGTCAAACTAAAGCCGACTGGCTTCATATTCATGTTATACGAGCTAACAGTTTTTAAAGCTTTTTATTCGTCCTTCAGTCTAAAACTCAGTAAATTAAAGAGAATGCTTAAAGTACTGAGGTCGTTTGGTCGAGATGTTTCTGCCTCCTGAACACTAAAGCCTGCGACAGACTGGCGACCTGCCCAGGGCGTACCCCGCCTCTCGCCCGGAACGTCAGCTGGAGATAGGCACCAGCAACCCTCCCGACCCCTCTAAGGGACAAGGGTGCAAAGAAAATGGATGGATGGATGGGATGAACACTAAAGCTGCAACGTTTAAGATTTGAAACTATTTTTGATCATTTTTCCACTTTTTCAGTCGGATCATTTCAGATCTTCTTAGTGTTTTGATTCTTACAGGTTTTCCAACATGTTGATCAGGAGTTTGTTTCAGATATGTGAAGTTTTGCTCCTGGTTACGGTCCATTAGTGTAACTGGGTCAGAACAAGCTGTGGTCTCACTGCAGAACCAGACAGGAAGTCCTGGTATTAACTGTTGGTCTGTTCTGCAGCTCTGCACATCACCAACACCAGAACCGGTGATCCTGTGAAACGTTTCTACAGAGTTCCTGGAGAAAATATGGAGATTAGATGTTCCTTTGCTTCATCTGGACAATGGAAGATCTTCTGCAGGGAAAACTGTGAAGAAGTTCTTGTTCAGACTGATGAAGTCAAAGCTAAAAGAGGCAAATACAGCATTAGATATGAAGGAGGAGGAGTTCTGTATGTGAGCATCTCAGCTCTGACCTGGTCTGACTCTGGACGGTACCAATGTGGATTGAAGACGTCTTCATCCAGATATTCATACCGATACTTTGACCTGGTTGTTGCTGAAGGTGAGTCTCAAAGCTGTTAGATGTTAACGATTCCGTCTGATTGGATCCAGTGAACAGTTCATAGTTTTATTTCCACATTTAATTTATTTTTGTTTTGTGAAATTATCACCTAAATTGATCTAAATTATCTCTCAACTCAATCAGTGAATGTTAGAGTTTCTTCTCCAGTTTCTGATGGATCACCAGTTTCAGTCTCAGACTGGCTGAACTGGGCAGCTTCCAGTGTGAAACTGGGATTAATGTGACCAGATTATTATGATGGGATCAGAAAGTAACTGATGATTATTCCAACAGCTCTGCTGGATGGAGACAAAGTTCATCACCTCTATAAAGTCGCTGGCAGCTCAGTGACAGTCGCCTGTTACTTTGGTTTCTCTGGGAGAAAATGGCTGTTCTGCAGAGGAGGATGTGGAAAAGATGAAGTTCTTGTTGAGACTTATGGAGTCGGAGCTAAAAGAGGCAAATGCAGCATTAAATATGAAGGAGGAGTTCTGTATGTGAGCATCTCAGCTCTGATCCAGTCTGACTCAGGATGGTACCGATGTAATCTGGACGTGGCGTATGGCCCAGATAAATACAGAGACTTTCATCTCACTGTTACAGATGGTGAGTTTCTATCAAGTAAAAGTTCAATCTAATATAAATATGCAACAATGCTTGTGTTAAAAACAGCCTAGCTTATAATTTGAAGGTATATTATATATTAGTATATTTCAGTATAAATTATGACATTGTTGATTTATCAATGTTTTTCTCAGCTCATTTTAATCTCATTCTTTTTTATTTGGAGCTAAACCTTTCTTCTGTTTCCCAGAAGTTAAAACAACAACTACAACTACAACTACAACAACTACTACTTCAAAAAAAACAACAACAACCAGGAGTTTCAGCTCCAGTACATCAAGTTTCACTCCTTCAGGTTCTTCTGCAGCCACTGACCGTTCAGCTCTGGGTGACGGCCATGAATCATCTCCAGGTCCAACCACTCTACCTGCTGGACATGCAGAGATTTTACTCTGTTACCACAGAAACACTCAGTTTGATGCTAATTTGTGTTTTTAGGATTTGTTTCTATCCCTAGTAGCCATTGCCATAACAATGGCTACTCTTCCTCAGGTCCACAACATTAAAACATTTATTACAAAAACAGTTACACAGATCTAACATATTAGAAACATAGTACATAACTAGAAAAGTCCTGAAGAAATTTCATCGGGGCCTGTCAAAGTGTGCCTGTCGGTTCTGATGCTAAAAGTTAGTGTAACCCAGGCTTTCACTCCTTTGGTCTGCAGCTGGTGGAAGACACCCTATGACTCTGCGTTGTGTTTTATTTTGGTGAAGGTGCGATCCGTGCAGAAAAGAGGAGTCGGACACAGCGATCGTAGTTGTGCGGAGACCTTGGCGCGTTTATTTCTCCACCTTACAGGCAGTAAACACTGTCAGCACTCAACCGATTTTGTCTTTTTTACAAAACAATCAAGCATCACAAAGCAATCAAACGTCACAAAACAATCAATCACCAGAACGAAAATGTAATTTGTGCCCAACTGGCAATCTGAACCAACAGAAATATATATAAAGTTCATTCTTCTACCGGCTAGCGGAGCTGCTGCTTACCTTACAGGCAGTAAACACACTGTAAGGAATACAGCAGTTCGCGCACAAAAGTCCCCTGCACTACGGTGTCCCCGACAGGACAAACATGACAGGATTGCGGTGGTACCAACAGCGCCCTCTTTTGGGACACTTGTGCACTGCTCTACATTAGCAGTAATGCTAAAGAAAGCTGCAATTAGTCAATAACCTGTGGAGAGTCAGAAGCATGTGGACTAAGCTGTACCTTTATCATTCAGTATGTTAAAATTAATGCATGAGCTAAAATTTGCCAAAATGCTAATATTAGCATGAAGACCAACAGTAGCATGTGGGACATCACTAAGCATGTACTCTGTCATTGACTTGCTCCATTCAGTATATTAAACATGGCAAATAAGTAAGAAAATTAACTAATAGGTTATTTTAGGTAAAAGGCTAATGCTAATGCATTAGCATAGCTAGGCAGTGCACTAGTGGGGGGCAGTGAAATGCTCATGTTAATTCACTATCCTGAGAAAAAAAGACAGAAAAAATGTTTAATATTGCAACACCGTAGGTTGTGCACTTACGAGAGATGAATATGCATGCTTTTATTTTGAAACTTTTAGTAAGCTTCATTTTAATAACCACACTAATTCAATGTGTAACAGTGGTTTATTAAAACCAGTCACATAAAGACCAAAAGAGCAATTACCTGATGTAAAAATTGTCAAGGCTTTTATTTTGAAATTTAATGCTAATGGCATGCCCCAATAAAGGGACATTCTGTTGGGTGTAGAACGGCAAACAGGCACAATAGCCATGCTCCACCCTATGCATTGCTTTGGTCAGGCCCCAATTAATAAATACACAGTTATCACACCTTATATAGCAAAATAATTAAGTTATATTAGAAGCAACACATTTTTGGATGTTTGAGATTCTACCATGGGAACATTATTTTACCTTTGGATTGAACATATATGTGTTAATATGTCTCTGCACTTGGTGCACATCCACCTGTGAAACACAACATGACACTAATAACCAAACATAACTTCCTGTTTTCAGACGTTCTGCTCATCGTGGGTTTGGCTCTGGCCTTCATCATCATCATGTTGACTGTGGCTCTGCTGGTTTTCTGCAGAAACAGATCACAGAAGCATGAAAAAGGTAGGAAACAGAATAAACACCCAGAAACCTGGTTATCCTGGTTACCATGGTAACGCGCAACAGTTACCAAAACTCCAGCGCTTTTTTTTTTTTCTTCTTCAATATTTCAGTCTAATGTAAGTATGACAGGTGTTAGAGGTTGACTGGTTCTTCCTGGGATCTTAAAGTTTGAGCGTTCAGGAGCTGAAGCTGCATGTCAGACCAGGACTGGTGTTGGTGGAAGATGTTCTGGTGTTTAGTCTGATAGATCTTGGTTGAGAAGGCAGGAACAGGACGGACATGCTGGCTTCCCGGGTATGGAGTGAATGAGGGCAGGTGGACAAGGAGAAAGTCTGCAGGTGGAAGCTTAGAAGGAGCTGCTGGAATGGAAGCTCCGACTCAGAGATCTGCTCACCTGAACCCTCAACACCTTTCAGGCGGGATTCTGGTGACTCTTCTTCACCGTCTGATGAGCCCAGCATCCAGCACATCTGAGGTCAGTCTGCAGGAAGTGACCAGAACAACCAGAGTTGGAGTTCAGGTTGAGGTGATTTGGTTGCTCAATAATTCCTGAGGAAGATCTTTCAGACACAACTCAGTGAGAGGAGACACCAGTGAAAACCCAGGACTCACCTGGAGTCTCTCAGCATTTCAGTTCCCCCAGGTGGAGGAGGAGGGAGAATCTGGGGAGCAAGAGGATCCAGTTTGGTCCATCTGTTTCAGTCCAACCCAGTTTCAGCTGGTAGAAGTCAGATCAGGGACTGTTGAGGTTCCTCTGTGTCCTGTTTATTACGAACCTCTGCAGAAGGTGGTGATGTTATGGAAGCAGGTTTCTGAATCTTCTGGTCTGTTTTTCAGATCCTCCTGAGAAAACTAAGAAAAGTCCTGCTGTTGAGGTGAGTTTGAGGAGCTTCATGGTTCAGCATCAACGCTTTGAAACTGTCAGAAATACAGACGCATCGATTTCCTTTTTACTCCTGAAGACCAACAGAGATTATGAAGAAATCAGAGGAGCTGAGATGGAATCTGCTCCTGTGGAAATCTGCACAGTTTACAGCTACGCCTCCTACAGTAAACCAGCTGCAACTGCAGCTGATGGCGTCTACAGCCTGGCGACTGCAGCTCTTCCTCTGGACGAGGTAAGCTGAACTTTGACCTGAATACCTGCAAAAACCGTCATTCGTTCATTCATTAAAAGATTGCAGAATGGAGTGGAGATGACCTTGGTGTCCCAAACTCGCTTTGTGTTTTTCAGATCCAGTTGATTGATCAGGAATCTGTGGTTGCTCTGCTCACCTTGACCGCTTGTTTTTCTTTCTTCAGGCTGAAGGTGATTTGACTAGACCAACCTACGCACAGGTGAGCTTCCCCAACAGAAGCTCTGACTGTCCGCAGAGACCTTCTGACGACGTGGTTTACTCTGTTCCTCGGGTGGCTGTTGGCAGCCATGTTGGAGAAGAGTCTCTGTACTCCAACACAGCGTAGCTTCAGGACCGCAGAGAGAAACCGGCTTTGGTCTGAAACAGGCAGATGATCCACTTTAATCTCTTTTTATCCATTTATTATTATATTGGATTTAAATGTAACCTTTGAATCTTTCAAGTCGCTTTTCTTTCCGGTTCATTCATATCAGAACAACTTCTGGTTTGGTCAGAGATCGTTTTTGCCTGATGGCGGATGAACCCATCTCTGCTCTGTAAAAAGGATTTTTCTGCATAATAGATTTTCCAGGCACATAGTGCCATTTTATAGCACAATCAAGTAACTGTTACCTTGAATTGTTACAAAAGTGCCATGCATATTAAATATGACTTTGTAATTTAACGCCTTGAAATGGTTCTTTGTCTCTTTAAAAGCTCCTGTTGCTGGAGCAGCGCGGCTACAGGAGGAGCTTTGGTTCATCTTCCTCTCTTCTTTTTATTCTTTCCCCAGTAAACCGACTTGTTTTCAGCTCAAAACGCTGCGCAGCCTTTTCAGCTCTCGGCTCGAGTCTCGGTTATTTCCCCTTTGACCTTCACCCTATAATATGTTAATTTATTGTTCAATAAGGACAACTAGAGCCAAAATATCTTAAAACGTAAACTGGTATCAGCTATTTCTGAATCAGCTCATGCGACAGAAATCGTCAACTGAGCGTTTAGACGCCTTTACCTCAACTTCCTGTTTTAAGGTTTATACCTTAAAATAACCTTCACTTTTAAGTTTGAGTTTTCTGCTATCAAAACTTTTTATTTTATTTTCGTCTAAAACATCTAAACTTTCTGGAGGTCAAAAAGTAATAGTTAAAATTTGATTCTTAAAATCAAACAAGCTGCAACATTTAAGAGTCAAAACTAAAAGCTGCCATTTCACCTCACAGGAAGTCCTGATGTTAACTGTTGCTCAGGAATTTATGTCCTGTCCTCTTATTACATGTGTAAAAACCTGAACATGTGTCATTTATGCTCAGACTTTAGGAAGAACTTGACGTTATGAAAGCAGGTTTCTGAATCTTCTGGTCTGTTTTTCAGATCTTGCTGTTCCGCTGAGTGTGAAGAGCTTCAAATGTCAGAAATGCAGAGAAATTAATTTCCTTTTTTCTTGAAGACTATCAGTTTATGAAGAAGTCAGTGAAGATGAGATGAGATCTGTTCCGGTTTGCAGCGACGCCTCCTGCAGTAAACCAGCAGCAGCTGCAGCTGATGGCGTCAACAGCACAGGTATTAAACTACAGTCCGATTATTAATATTGATTTAAAAGTTGAGCTTATTTATACTTTACTTATTTCCTTCTTTATTAAAGGTGTAATGTCCCCCCCCCACCCCCCACACACACATGTTTGCGCAACTATCTTTGTGGGGACTTTCCATTGACTTCGATTCATTTCTACATCCTAAACTTTACCTTTACCTTTTTCCTGACCCTAACCATCACATACCAACTTTAGTTATAAACCACTTTGAAAACAACCACAGCTCATACAAAGTGCTGTACATTAAAACACAGCATAACAATGTAAATAAATAAAAACTCAGTTTAAAAACAAAACATACAATTTAAAACTAGATCCCGCTGGTGTTAAAAGCCATGTAAAATAACGCCTAATCCCAACCATACCTAACACAGACCCTAACCGACCAAAACTCAATTCACACCTTAGTCCTAACTCTGACCCCTGACCCTAAAACAGGGTTTCCCCTTGTGGGGACCAGACTTCGGTCCCCACAAGGAGCAATTGGTCCCCACAACGTAGTATATGTCAGGAAAATCGTCCCCACAAGGTATTATAA
>CAEGAF010098958.1:0-53204 GCA_903067075.1 Micropoecilia bifurca | reverse complement strand
GGTGACTCGGCTCGTCAGTGCGCGAGAGAGCGCGAGAGAGCGCGAGAGAGAGCGCGAGAGAGCGAGCGAGCGCGAGAGAGAGAGAGAGAGAGAGAGAGAGAGAGAGAGAGAGAGAGACAGAGGGTTTCATTCACAGCTGTGACTTTTTGACATGGTGGCTCATACTGCTAAGTAAACCTGACCCCAGAGAGGCTTTGGTGTGGACAGTTTATGACCCCAAAACGACCACCCTGGGCAGCAGAAGAGTACAGATGTCACACAGAACCAGACCGTTTACAAAAGTAATAATGGACACTGCCATTTATGGACAGATTTTAAAGCTTATTCAGAATTATGACCACAAGATCATAACACCATAAAAAGAAACAACTAATAGTGACAGCAGCTACAGTTTGGATGCGTCGTGGTCAAGAGTGGTAGGATTGTGATGTGATGCTTTTCAGTGACACATACTTTTTTCATCATTTCATATCTAGACATTATTGTTGATGTCTGAATTTGCCACATCTGACTTTGATGGGCCAGAATGATGACACATGTGTCACATAGGTGACATAAACCAGATGATGATAGTTCAGACTCCAGACGCTTTGAAAAGAATCAACATATCCGAATTTGTACCACATATTGTCGCTTTCCTAAAATAACGGCCAAAGTCATTTTCTGCCTAATGTGATTTTGGCTAAATAATCAACTCTAAAACATCCAACAAATATTTAATTTAGGCAAAGCAAAAGAAAAAAAAAACATCAATTTTGGCTAAAAATAAGTTGGGTCATTATTTCAGGCAGGTGATGATACGGAAGTGGCACAAGTCAAATATTTTTGTGGGCCAGAAAAATGCAATGAACAGTCTGGATATGGGTCAAAAACAGAAAAAAATAAAAATAAATTAAAAAAGCAGGTTTGGGTTTCTTCTGCCTGCTATAGGAACGTAGCCCCAATTTTCTTTCAGCTCCAGCTTGGACCCTTCATGGCTCATGGGAGAGATGTTCCAGACTATTTTTTCTTCTTTAAATCCACAAAAATCTTATTGTGTCTCCATTGGTGACATGCATCAACACCAGAACCAGGCTCTCATTCTGGCTTTAACCAGCAGCTCTTTGATCCGCTTTTCTTTAAAGCCACGTCCAAAATCACTGCTTTGATGCCTAAACGGGATAATCTTGTAATTTCATCGTGTTTATGTCCAAGATTATGCTGCACATTCTCGCTTAACTTTTATAGTTTGTAGCATAACAAAGAAAAAAATATAAGGAAAGAAAAGAAAAGCCTGATGAGTGAAAGTGTAGTCATGGAGAGTTCAAAACTGAGACAAAAAAACTTGAAGAAAATAATAATAATACTCAAAAGTCACTTAAATGCCTCTTTTCTGTCTGGTTTGATCATTTTACAAGCTGCAGTGAGCCACTAAGAAGATTTCATTTATTTCATCTTTAACATCCGTTTCTGGGAGAGATGAGAAAGGAACATTTTACTGCAGGAGCTCGGACCATTCATTCATCTGAGAGTTAAAACTTTAAATAATATGCAAATAAGCAGAAGAAGGTGGGTTTAGCATCTTGTGAACCATTTCTAAGTTGTTTGTGAGATAATTATCTCATCATTTACCAACCTAAAGGCCCAACAGTCTAAGTTTGCACTTCGGTGGCTCTGATGTGAAACCACTTCAACAAAAATCACTAGACAACCAAGTAAAGAACATAACAACCAAGTACAAGTTAAGAAAATATATTAGCAAAATGGAAGAGGTTGACATCACTTTTGCCTTTAGAAGCAGAAGTTGTTCTGGCATCAGCTCTGTCTTAGGCAGACAGAAAAAGAATAAAGTTGAGCTTTTGTAGTATTTTCTGACTCAAAACATTCTTGGATAGTGGTTGACACATTTGCATCACCGGTAACATTCATGTTTTCCACAAACGATTAAAGCCAGAATAAATTCTGGTTGTAAAGTCTAAAGCAGAGTCGTCCAGTCAGTAATGTCTCAGGTTTCCCCATGGGAACTACCTCATCTGTTTTGTTAACGTTGTTGTGTTTTCTTAGTTAGGACTTGTTCTTGGTTATTTTCTTTTGTGTATTTTCTTTGGTTTATGTCATTTTTTAAATTATAATTGTGCTAAATGGCTTTTGTTTTGTTTGGGGTTTTTGGAGGTGTGCTTAGTTATGTTGATGTGGTTTTGAACTTCAGGGCCACCGTACTGCTCTGCTCTCTGGATGCTGTATCTAACCAAAGCCTAGTGTTGTCATGATTCTGGTGGCTTTTAAAAGAATCCACCTGCTTCTGTGTGTGATGGTGACTCTAGCAGGGCAGCAGCTGTTTTTATCCACTATAACAGAGGCTGAGAGAAGCCGCCGCCCCACCATGGATTACTAAAACATTTGGCACAATCTGGCAATAAAACCTTCACAATACTCCTCCTCACATGCAGCTGAAGCGACTCTTTGTCTGAGTACCTGTACTCCTGGTAGACTGGGAGCGGAGAGGGGGTTTCCTGTCGTTGTGGGGCTCCAGGATGTCCCGATACTTTGACACCATGAGGACTGAGATGAAGTAGACCACGGCCAGCGCCAGAAACTGAGCCTGCTTACTGTCCTCCTGGAACAAAACAAAACACACTAAACGGTCTGCTGTGGAGGGCAAACTGAGGCGTCTTTGCTGTCTGACTCACGATGTCTCTGAACACGACGGCCCTGAGCCGGTTGATGTCCATGTCCTGGAGGAGCCGGTCCAGGTCTCTGACGGTGGACATTCCCCCCGTCACCGCGTCAACAGGACTCTGTGTGAATGAGAGCGAGTCCGTCATCACATGTCTGCTTATTTGAACTGAGCTAAAGATGCTGCAGGCATCAGAGGGTCTTACTGCAGGGGTGTCCAAAGTGTGGCCTGGGGGCATTAACTAAGGGGCATTAGTTTCATAGTAAGTAGGAATGCATCTATTCAGAGACTTTTACCTGAAGCAGACTTTGGTTACTGCCAAATCTGCTTATAAACATGATTAAAGGCATCAAATGTGATCCAAAAGTGACCTAAACCTTGTTCTTGTAGCCGAGACACGTTTGTTTTATCCCCGAAAAATGTAGTAAATTTGATGCCTGTCTATAAATTATGCTAACATACAAAAATTCCTTTTACAATGATTTACCCATATGATTCTTACAAAACCTCTAGCTACTTTGTTTTGGCCTATGTGACAAAAAGTTTGGAACACACACACAACTACACACAACCACAACAGAACATCTTTCCCACAAAGCCATTGCATTATATATGAGCTCCAACAACCAGTTCAGGGAAAAGCAACATGGTTTTCCTGGAAGTCACCGGATCAAATCAAAAGGCCAATGACACAGGGGCCTGGTCTAGAGTAGCAAGCAGCAGGGCGTCCTGTAATACAATAAGACATGAGCAGATGCAACAAGACCTGATGGCTGCAGAGGAGGGCGAAAGACGAGCCTGCTGGGGTCTAATGGCAAAGACGGCAACGAGACATGAGTTCATTTATTTATCTATTTGAAATGGAATATTGCAGCTTTTTATTTGGTGTTGAGTAGCAGAGAAGTACCAGATCCGACTCCACCAGGTCGCAACAACTACAATGACGATCAGGAGCTAAACGTGAGCTAGTTTCATGGTGACTGGTCAATTCTGCTGCTTACTTTGATTGTGCACCACAACCAGCACCACCACAACGGGTCTAGTAGAAGTTAGATTTATGGCCTGGACCTGGCCAGGTCTCTGGGTGCCTGCATAACGCATATACAAATTCAAACGACAGTGCGAGACATAAAGTTGTGTTAATCTTCTTATTATAGTCTAACTAGAGCATTAGACGGTTTAACCTGTAGAATAAATAAAAAAAATCTAAGTGTGGTGCAGAAGTGAATTGGACTGTGTAGTGGAGCCTGCTGCGCTCCAGAAGCAGCACAGAAAAGATCCCATCAATCAAACATCCCAGGTGATTTGGACCCGACTCATCCTGTGGATACAACAAGCGACAAGACGGAGCTGGAAGACGCCAAACAAAACTAAAATCTGGAGACGTTGCTTACTTCAATGACAATATAAAAACAAAAGTAAAATAGTGTATCAGGTTGATTTTGGGTCTTTTATAAGATTATTTTAAGATCAGAGTAATTTTTTTAATTTTTTTTTGATCACCCCATTATTTTTTACCTGCAGATGTGGGGCAGAGTCTGATCTAAACAAACCACTGATGACCGCTCACACAAACAACACCAGACTGAAACACCAGACTGAAATGCAATGGACAATGGACATGAGAACTGAGTAAAGTCAGCATCAGCAGAAATAAATATGGCGATCATCTGTGCCTTGCTCATGAATAACATCCTCTGGAACAAAGCGAGTTGACTTGCCTGAGCAGACGCAGACTTGGCCGTTCCCACTGCGGTGCTGGGCATGATGGTGTAGCTTCTGGTCGGACCTTCTGCTCCTTTGAACTGGGCTTGTTGGCACTCCAGACAGTTTCTCACTGCTATAGCACATACTGGGATAGGAGGGGAGGACAGATGGATCATATTATATGTTATATAGTGAATAAAATGGCAGAAGACATACAAAGTAGAGATGTGAATCTTTCAGTGTCTGGAGATTCAATTCTGATTTTTAGGGTCACGATTTGATTCAGGAACGATTTTTGATGCGTCAACCAATTTTTCTATTCAAACGGCCTGGAGACAGTTTATATTATGTGACTGAAAAGAAGAAAACACATGTGAACAAATTAATTAAATTAATTAATTTAAAACAATACTGTGAGGTTCCACACTAAAGCGTTCCCAAAACTTTTCAATATCATGCCTCCTAAACAGCATTAGCTTCTGGTCAGGGACAACAAACTCTCAGACAACTATGCAAAATATCCAAAGAAACATCGACTTTTCTTTCCCCACTTTTGAATAACCTTTTTGTTGGTTTAGCAAAAGAACGATTCCTTCAGGCATTTTCCTGTCAGAAACTTGTCCAATTCACATTTGCTACTCCAGCTGTAGGAGCAGAGAAGCCTGATGAATCTGACAGGCAGCGAACCAGAAAGACCAGTGTGGCAAATTCAATGCTATTTTCAAATATATTTTATAATCATGATTTAAAAACAGATTTGAATTTATGATTACAAATTTTCTATTCTGTCTATTTTTTTAATTTATTTTTTGCTTCCGTCTTCCGTCCAGTTTTCTACGGCTGTATACTGTAGCACATCCCATCACTTTATATTGGAATAAGAACAGCTTTGAGCATAACTAAATTTTACCAGTATTATTTTTGCTTAGCTGCCTGGCTTTAAAAAATAAATAAATACAAATTAAAGCATCATTCAAAACACAAAAGGTGAGTGGACGTGTAACGCAATGTACAAGATAGTTGCAAAGACGTTCAACCAATCAATCAATTCTAAACTCCCAGGACTGGGAAATGTGATTCTCCATGGAATCTATTTTTCCCCACACCTCTAAAGTACAGTAAAGTGAAACCCTGTGGATGAGTGTTGCCTAGGCTCAAAGGCAACATAGGAGACCTGGAGAGAGAGAGAGAGGAGCAGCTGAGAGAGACAAGAACAGGAGAAAAAGTGGGGCCACGACAAGGTCGGCGCTCCAGCCGACTCTGGCAGCTCCGCTCACTCTTCCCTGCTCCACCTCTCCTCCCAGGGTCACAGTGTGTGTGGTGGGGAGGAGGGGGGGCTCCTGAATCATATCCACTCCCATAACAAATGGCACCGCTGGCTGCAAGTGTGCTGAGTAGGCAGCAAGATGCATCCTTCAGCACAGGAAAAAAAGGAAGAAAAAACTGGTTTCCCAGACAACTTCAGGTGGGTTCAGAAGTGACACGGTTAACGTTTTGTAATTTAATGTAGCGCTCCTCCCTGGAGCCCTCCACCCGCCGCACCCCCGCTGTGCTGCGCCTGACAGCTGACAAATGTTAACTCTGCAGCATTAAGATTACCAAGGAGGGAATTATTCCGGTTGGAAATGGGCTCGCTGTTTCCATTAGGACCACTCCTTCATACAACCATTTATAAAAGAGAGGCGCAGGGAGGAGGGGATGGGTACGCCAAAATCTTGTTACAGTTTTCCAAAATCAGATTAGGTGCCAGAAACGGGGAGCGCATACCTCATCAAATATTCATTTCATAAAGGCAGCGCTCTGCAGCAGCAGCAGTAGCGGCGATGTAATCTGAGAGAAAACATCTCATCTGCACTGCAAAAACACTCTGATCTCACACAGCATTTGTCTAGTTTCTAGTTCACATTTGAAATAAAACAAAGCTAATTTACAAGTAACATTTCAACAAGAAATAATATTAAAAATATTTAAAGTAAATCATTTCTAAATGGATGAAAAAGTACTTCTTCCATTGGTGGATTGTTACACTCAAGAGTGATTAATTAGAGTTGCTTTAATTGAAGGTCTGCCAATGGAGCAAATACTGTTTTGGTAAGATTTTGTGTTTTTGCAGTGTGAAGGAGAAGGTGGCAGCATTTTGGTTCCTGATTCCTCCTCAACCTGGATGTGATCAGTGACAACACTGGAGAGATTTCTTTGTGGGTTTCTGGGAAACTGTCCTACTTTCCTGGTTGTTCTGCATTCTGAGTTTACTGGGTCAGAAGGTTGAGAACGGACCAGAGACTGCATGAAGCTGTGACTTCGGTAGCTTCCATTCGGTGACTGTGAGATGAGAGTTAGGGTTTTATATTCTTGTCAGAGGAAACCTAATAGCCGGGAACAGAAGGTAAAAAACATTGCTGGAGGCTGTGCAGCAGCTCAGCGCAGCTCTGCACAGCCAAGGCCATTATGATGGCATCATGCTAACAGCCGTTCTCAAGTGTTGCCATGCAGCAGGGTTATAATAACACGATAAGGCTGAGCTGGAGAGGAGAAGGCGAGAGCTGCTGAATTTAACAAACATGACCGCAGCAAGCAGGAATGAACAAAGAGCTGCTGTTCTACTGCAGGTAGAAACAAGAGCTAAATGAGGCAGATTCAATTTTAGATTGCTATATGTTCAAGATTTACATTGGTGGATTATCAATAATATGACCAATTCATCCCAAAATAACAAAAACGAATTTAATAAGGATTATTGAATGTCATTAAGGGGACAGTATTATATATTTTTAAGTCATTTTAATGTGTAATCAAGAAACTATGTTAACTTCAGTTGTTATCAAAATATATATATTATATAACTTCAAATAAATTTAACTTTGTAATTTAAAACCTTGAAACTGTGTCTCCTGCTCTGAAACTCCACCTCCAGGAAGTCATCACAACATGGCCCCTCTATTAACCCTTTAACGTTACCAGTGTTTCACTGAGAAGTAGCTGATATGAGCTCAGCAGATGCTCGGCTCCACCAGGTGTTTGCTGATTGCTGCTGGCTAGTCTGAAGGAGCCGGCAGACTAGGAAGGAGCTGCCGTGAGGCAGAGGCCTGAAAACTGCAGCTCTTAGGAGGAGCTTCATCTTGGAAGGCAGAGATAGCTCCACCCAGGCGTTTTGCACAGCTGAATGGTTGCCATGGGAGATTAAAGAATTTCCAAACATCAATGAAAAATAAAGGGAATACTCCAGGTATGTTATAGTGTTTTTGATGAGGGAAAGCTCAAAAAAGTTGATTTTACATAATAATGTACCTTTAATATTTTCAAAAATCGTGTTTTTCTAACAAATAAAAACTAAGTCTTTGCCCCCTGCTGGTCCAGGAGGAATGATGCAGATCAGCAACTCAGAAATAAACTAAGTTTATTTCCTTACAAATAAACTTCTTAACCCAATATTTATAATGATCGGATCTTGATGCATTGATTGACTACTGTGATGAGTTGGAGTGAATGTGTAATTTCATTAGATTGTAATGTGACTTGAGGTGACGTGTTGTGAATTGAGAAATAAATTGAGTTGGGAGCATTTAATCAGTTTTCTTTCTTCAGATACAGGAAGCTTATTGTGGCTCAAATCAAAACCTACACAGTCGTGATTGAGTATTTTAGTTCATTTAAAAGCTGTCCTGATTAGACAGGGTGTGATTCTTGGATCCCATCGGTTCAGACCTCATGGTTCGCTGCAGCTGCAGCTGCGGCTTACAGTGCGGCTGACGTTCCTCTGAAAGTCCACGCTTCCAGCCAAACAAAGCTGATGCACCTGGTCAAGAACCACTAAACGGTTGGAAACGTGTGGAGCTGGAGGTGGAAGAGTCTGCTGGCTCACAGAGTGAGGCCTGCGCTTGTTCATACAGAAACTGCTACGATGTGGAAAATGATCCCAGACTGTTGCAGTAAAGACGTTACGTCGGCACGGTGACGAGCAGCCTCAGCAGCAACAGGGAGGATAAGTGGATTATTTGATTCTTTTGAGTTTTCTACCTCTATCCTCCATGAAGCCTCCAGGATCTGGAGATGATGATTGACTGGAAGCTACTCGGATTGACTGTTTCCTGCTCTGCCATGTAGGAAACAGTCTGAGCTCATTATAAAGGCTTTAAAAATGGGTTAAGGCAGGTTCTTTGTTTCACTAAAACTGTGGGATTCGTCTCATATCTAGCCTGGTTATGCTGCTACTTCCCACATTAATCCATCAGTGATTTTTTTTTCAATCAATTGAATTGATTAAAAAATCAATTCAATCGAATGTGTCAACCCTCAATGTGTCAGGCTTTATTTGACACATTCAAAACATTTGGTTGAATGTGTCAAGCAAATTGACACATGCTGCAGATTTTTCAATTAAGCCCATTTTATGATATACTAGAAAGACTGAAAAAATGGAACTAAACAATTCAATTCCAATATCAAAGAGATTTCATTTCCTGGAATCCAATAATATGTCATTCCTTTGGTCATTTGTAGTAAATGATGCATCTGCGACAAAAAAAATACTTAATAAAAATACTTAAAGACTTAACATCAAAATAGTGTAAGGATGATCTCTTGAGTATCTTTTGAGAAAATAATAATTGGATTGCAAAAAGGATTAATGGATTTTTTTCCACAGTATTTGAATTGGAGTGAAGTACTGTGGCTGCCACTTGAGTTTAGAATAGAACATACTTAAAGTTTCTCTTATTCCATCTTAAATGCAAAATGTATACATGTATTTTTGCTTAATTACTTCTTTGACTGTGATGTTTTCAGCATATGGCCTTTTTTTTAGTCTGTATGCTCCAGTTAATGATTAATCAAATATTGATGTAGTTCAGAATTATTTCAATAATTGATTCATCGTGATTAATAGTTTAAATCTTGATTGCAACGTAACAATTTACATCAGAATTGAGGAGGAGAAGACATTAAACACCGAGTGGTGGCTGTGTTTACCGAGGCGGAGACACTGGCGCAGGATTCCGCCCGACGACATGTTCTTCTCTGCTTCGATCTCGGTGAAGTTCAGAGAACTGGCGAAGATGAGAACGTCCGCCAGGTTGATGAGGCGCTGGAGGAAGGTGACGGAGGCCTCCACCGGCAGACCCTGGGACGGCTCGATGTTCTCCAGCTCATGCTGGTGGGCCATGGCGGAACAAGGCAACGGGACAGAGAGCAGAACGAAAAGAAAAGAAAATACAGGTTTTAATGATGTGTTAAAAACACTAATGAAACAAAAAGATCAGCACTGACATTTTTCCATCTGCCTTATTGGTACCCTTATTAATGACCCCTATTAACCACTTCCTGTTGTCTTCTTCAGGGGCAACATTCGGTGGTTAATCATTTGATTAATGCAATTCTAAAGAAGTGTTTGCATTGTAGTTTTGTGAAATAAACCAACTTTGATACAGCCACAAAAAAATGGAAAGAAATAATCACCTCATTCTACCACCAAAACGTTTTATCGAAAAGAGGCAGGTTTTACAAATTTGCAGTGTTTCCATTAAGCGAAAGTATTTTTGAAATGTCAAATTGCACAATTATCAGGTCAACAGAAGAGAAGCTACTGCTGATGTGTGTTTGAGGAAGACGAGACAACTGATTAATAACTGAAGGTTTGGAGAGACTGGTCAATTTAAAAGTGTAAAGTATGAATTTAAAAAGTGACTTGGTTACATTTATTTGATATGAAATTAAATTAATATCAGATGCATTTAATAATAAATAAAGGTCCACAAATTAAAAGGGAGTAATTACAACCAGGCTTCTCCTCATACCTGCTGTCTTCATTGTAGCTGAGCAGGGAGGTGGAGGTATTTGTTATCCAAATCTAGCTGCCACTTAAGCAGAGAGCAGTGAGAGCACATTTAGTTTGAAATTCAGTTACTGGTCCCACACTGCTGCTAACTGGATTATACTGGGACTGAGCATCGCCCCATTCCTTAGCCAGGCTGGCCGGGTCACCGTCCAAGAATCACATCAGAGCACTGAAGTCATCGGGGGTCAACGCAGACTCAGCCAAGCTAACGACGTTAGCAGGCAGCCAACTGTAGTCTAATGTGATTGGAAAAGGTCAGCGTAAATTGATCGGTCGTTGTGGGCGGAGCCACGAGCCGCCGACGCCGACAAAGAGCGGAGAGAAAGGGAAGCGACTCACGGAGGCAGACGTGGCAGCGGACAGCAGAGGCAGGATGCCTCCGCAGGCCATGATCAGGTTGTCCACCACCTGGGACACCAAGTGGATGCTGTTGTGGACAAACACAACGTTCTCGCTGCTGTTCACAAAGTCCAGGACTGTTTTTGTGGAGTGACTAAGAGAGAGAAAGGACAAGAAAGTGTAACGACGTATTAGAGTCGATGCAGACGGGGAAAAAAGAAGATGGAGTAAGATTCCATCAAAAACAAAAAAAAAGTCAGAAATTTTGAGAATATCAGGACTTTGTTTAAAAAAAAACATGAAAAGTAATTGATTTATTTCTCATTGCAACAGGCTCACATATCAAAGTAGATGCATAGCACAGATATTTCTTCTCAGATCCCATTTTACTTATATTTTTTTACGCAAAATATTAAGCAAGAAATGTTAGGATGCTGCCATTGTTTGAACAAAACACAATGAGGCCCAGGCTGGTTTGAGGTCCTGAGGTACATCAAAGATGGCAACCGTCTCCCATCACATCACTGCTGTGGTTTAAATTGTTTTAATGAGATCTCAGAGAGCAGAGCTGCTGCAGAGAACCAACTCGCCTCCAGAAGCACAAAGCCTTTGGTTTGGAAAGATTCCCTGTTACAGAAAAACAGCTGCAGATCCCAGAGGAGAAACGTTCATCTTTTAGACTGTAAAGTTGTTATCAAATGAAATCTAGAAACGAGAATGTCTGCTGTGAGGTAAACAGCCGAGAGGAGCAAACGTCTCTTTAGTCTCTTTCTCACTTTGAAAATCTCTTTAAAAATCTAACAACTTTCTAAGGACTCTTCACTGAAACATAACTTAACCTAATGAAGGCATTACAGTAACTAATGGTTCATATTCTGTATATTCAATACTCTTAACAATATTTGATTGATAGCAGATGCATAAATTGTTTAGATTATGCCATCCATTTGAATAGTATTGGTTTATTTATAGTTACTATAACATGATGATGGTTTGTCTGCTCCACTTGAAATCATCTGATTAAATTAAAAATAATTTGACTGAGGTGTTAGGAACTTGTAAATATATTAATAATTCCAGGGTAGAGTTGAAACGATTAGTCGAATTAATGGTTAATAATTGGTAAGCTTCTCAAGAGGACTTGGTAAGCCTTTATTCAGCGAATCAATGTAATGGTAATGGCAACATGAGGAGAATGTGAGTCCTTACCTCCTCCACGCCTGAACGTCCGTCTCGATAGAGAAGAGTAAGTCAGTGAGGAGGCGCTGATGCATGTGGGACCAGCGGAACTCTGGGATACGGAACATGGTGGAGCGAGGAGCCGAGGTGCTGCCGTCTTCTGGACGGCCAGCTGGACTTCCTGCTTCCCCTGCTTCCCCTGCTGTGGTTGTGTTTTGGCCTTGGCTTGATTCCTGCAGAGTTACACCAACCAGACAGAACTTCAACCACCAAGCAGGATTCAAGAACATTGACTCTAATGTCCGAAGTCAATGAATAGATGCGTACCGTAATAGAGGTCTCCTTGAGTTCAAGTCTCTCTGTGTCCACGGCAACATTTGCCACATCCAGCCGGGCGATTTTGATCTCTTTGGTCTTTCTGGCAGGATCTGGAGTCTTGCTGGTGCTGGAGCTGGCGGTGCTGGTGTCAGGGGTCTCCTCTGCGGCAGACATATTGGACTCTGAAGGCTGGCTTTGTGGGGCTGCTGCCACCTGTTGGTCTGAAGCAGCACCTTCTGACTTAGAGGAAGACTCCAGACCACCAACATTTTCTTTGGTTGGTTCCTTGACACTTTGGTCAGCTACTTCAGTTTCTGAAGCGGGACTTTCCAAGCAAGAGGTCTGGTTCTCCACAGAGTCCTTCTCCTCTTCTTCTCTGATCACCGTCTCCGTTTCCTGTTTACCTTCTTCCGTCTTTGGCTCCTGCTCTCCGAGATCTTGTGTTTTGCTTCCATCCCCTTCACGCTTATCTTCCTCTTTTTTAACAGACTCTCCTTCTTCGCCCGTAGCAGCTGAAGCATAAGACGACTCTTCTTGGCTGTCGTCCACATCGCTCGGGTTGATCCGGTCGCTAACGGATGACACGTCTACCAAGTCCTCATTGAAGATAGAAGCCCCGCCCACCACGCTGTTCTCCAGGGGAGCTGGAGGCTCGGAGGATATCTGATTGCTCTCATCTCCCTTTTCAGAGGCTACACTTGACTCTTCTGTTGAGTGCTTCGATGAATCCCCTTCTTCAAGGTGGGCTACCTCTGTCTGCACGTCATCATTTGTTGGGGCAGCAGAATCCTCTTCCGCTTTTGGACCGGACTCTTCTCTCTGGGCATGTCCTGACGTTTCTGCATCACGGCTGCTTTTCTCAGACACTGACTCAGTCACTTCATCTTTGTGCACTGCAGTAGAAGTTTCTTTGTCAACGTTTGATTGATCATCAGAAGGCAACTCCACTTTCTGCTCTTCTTCAGCGCCGGCCAGGATGTTGGACACGTTGATGGACGTTTGGTTCCTGTCCTCTGCAGCCTCCACAGGCGTAGAGGTGATGGTGGAACCGGACCCTTCATCTACTGTGAGCTCCATGACCGTCGAGGGCACCGTCTCTTCAGCAGGTGACCCGTTGACAGATTTAGTATCTTCAGAAATTTGGCTCACTCCAGAGACGGTGTGAACGGTGCTGCGAGAGCTGCTCGACCCCTGGTGCTGGTACTGACGGAACATGCTGGACAGACTTTCTTTGTGCTGCTCAAAGGTCACCTGTGAATGTACAGTTCACAACCATGTTAGAAAGAGGGCTGGACAATAAATCAATATCAATATATATTAGGATAGACAAGATCAATGTCAACAGATACTGTCAACTTCTGATAAAATTATTATTCCAATTGAAAACCGCACAGCATCCTGGGGGACATAGGCAGAGAAAAGACTATCCATCCAGCTAAGCAAAGAAGGAGGAGTCAACTAACTTACTCCCTCACTCTTTGGTTACCTAGCAACAATTTGCCGAGTACCGTGCGCAGCAACAGTTTCAGGATTTGCCACTGTGCCTTAAAACTTTAAAAGTAAAGCACAACAGTGTGGAGAGAAAACTGTGGATAAAAAAGTAAAGCTCAAGTCATCAGTCTTTCAGACAGGTAGAACAAAAATCTAATCGATAATTATCAATATTTACTGTTGTGAAACGCTGATATTGTGATACCTTTTTCAGCCATATCATCCATCAAATATAACTATTGACAATGCTGACCATTTTGTGTGCATGTTATACAGAGCTACAAAATTAAAGACTTTTAAGCTGCAGACATCTGGGTACAGGGCAATGCAATAAAATATAAAGATTGCTTCCCTGGCTCAAATTTTTGAAAACAGTTTAAACACTTACTCCAAACCAACCCCTGCAATTGTGTAGGGGGGCAGCTTGGGAAGGAGTGTTTCTGTTTGGGCATTTAAACAACACACAAATCCACAGAGCATCAATCTCACAACTCCAAAGACTTCAAACTCCCTGAAAGCTTCGGGTTTCTCTCCTCAGCTCCGCTTCTTCAGACCATAAGCTTGATTCATCGTTAGCCTCGTCTAAACTGGCTTGCCTACACAAATACCACAACTGTTCCTCAAGTTTACAGGGAATGGTCTGAAAATGAGAAAACACCGAGTTGTAAGGTATGACAATGACTTGTTGATGTCAGAACGACAGACTGCTTGAAGATGATGAAACGACAAGTCGCTCGAGTGATGAAAAATAACATCCCTGAATGCTCAACATGCCGATCCTTGAAGCAGATTAGCTACAGCAGCAGGAGACCACACCGGCTGGTGGGTAATTAGACAGCTGAAAACAGGAAACAGAGACTGTAGTTTGGATCATAAAACCTGGACAAACGCAGGTTGGAAAATGATTCCTGGTCCGTTGAATCTCAATCAAATGTGACACTCTGAGCATATCGACAGCAACTAAACAGAAAACAGGGCAGAAACCCAGGCAGCCATTTTGACTACAAACAGACGTCATATATGGAGCTTCCGCTCTCCCACTACACCAGTACCACCCCCACATTCATAAAATCCTACAAAAATGGATCATAGGCCAGATTGCCTATTCATGGGAAGCTTGATATTTTTCTAAAACACTGCATTGGACACTGTATTTAACACTTCAAACAAATAATTTGACAAAAATGTTTTGTTCATCAACTCTAGACAGTACTGTATAATGGTGCCAGATGTGTGAAAGTTTGAAGACTGATAGTTTGAATAAATAAAATGTAATGCACCCAGAAAAAAAGGGTTTTATTTTTATGTCTCAAATTCACAGGCTAAGAGGAAAATGTAAGTCTGTCAAGCAATATAATAAACACTAGCTCAATCAGTTCAATAATATCTTTCTGATTAATATTTTTTGATGGTCAATTTTGTTGTCAGACACATAATCCATTTTATATATGGTTTCAGTTGTACATGGTCTTTACTTGCATTTTATTTATCGTTGTTGGTTGACATGTTTTAGTTTTTATCTTCCGGTTCCAGTGTTAAGTGAAGTGCTTTTTGTAAAATTAAAGTTTATTGGTTTCATAAAGTTTCATCATTATGCCATTGTAAATATATTACATGAAAAGGCTCTCAAAACAGGAAATAATTTCTGGGGCAATTCATTGTTCAGCAAAATTTGCTATTGTGACAGGCCTATTTAGGAGGCCTTTTGTTTTCTTTAAACCAAATGGATCCAAAGATTATGTGACGTTTTAATGGACTAGGATGACAGATAGAGGTGCATCTGAACAAATAACACCATAGAAATAGTCAGCAATAGGTCAACGATGACAAAAATGTAAAAATAAAGCCAGATTTTTAAGCATATTCTTAATCTATGTTGTCAAAAGTCTAACTCCTCAACATATGATGGTGAACCCAACAACAGCAGCAAAATAATCTCAAAATCTTTGAATCTCAGAACATCATCCCACCACTGGGACTGTTTGTGGATAACCGCGTCATATTTAAAACTTCTCTCTCGTAAGCATCTGGTTGAGGCCCATTAACCTCCATCAGTCTTCCTATCATCTGATACGGGTAGACCAGACTGCTAGTCTATACCGACAATGGTCCACAGTGGCATGTGAGGAAGAACCCGTCCATGTAAGCAGTCATAGATTAGCAGCAGATACTATTAGTTTCTGTCTTTTAGCTGTGCTAAGTGCGTGTCCGGCATCGGCAAATCCTCCCACGCCTAATTTAAGACCCTGCATTAATCACTTGGTTTGGAGCACAGAGTCAAAGATGGGGCTGTGTGTGTCTGCGTGTGTGTATCTGCGTGTGTGTACAGGATTGGTGGGGGGTTAGAAACTAAACCTACTGGGCTGATTTTTCACCTGAGGCTATTTGGACAGAAGAAGGGAAAGAAGAAAAAAAAAAAAAGAGGAAACCGAGAAAAGAGCAAACATGAGAACGCTGAAGATGAAAGAAGAAAAAAAGGAAAATAAAGAAAGTGAGTGATTGAGAGAGGAAGAAAGAAAAGAGGGAGAAAGAAGCTGATTATTTGTAATTAATTAGGCGTTATTGTTCTAAATTAGCCCTCTACATGGGTGCTCATTAATCTTCTGTAGTGGGAAGCAGTGACTGGTAATCTATAGCCGTTTTCTGAGTGCCCAGCCTGCTCGAAATGCGCCAGTCTTTTCGTCTTTCCGCCCCCCATCCCTGCCTCTTCGTCCCACTCTCCCAGTGATCAGACCAGACGACCTTCCAACCCATTAGTTTGAGCTTAATTTGGCATTCATCATTTTTAGCAATTAAAAGGCTGCATTAAGACTGCACTGCTGCAGACATTATGCAGGAAAGTGGTGAAGCACATAACATCATAGATTAAGGATGCCGTCTGTACATTAGGATGATGTATGCCGGTCTTAAATGGGGCTCTGCAACAGATCCAGTTACCACTAGACAGAGTATAGAGTGTGTGTGTGTGTGTGTGTGTGTGTGTGTGTGTGTGTGTGTGTGTGTGTGTGTGTGTGTGTGTGTGTGTGTGTGTGCGCGCGCGCGCGTGTTTTTGTGGTTTCTGAAAGAGCATTTAGCTTTGCTCAAAAACACAGAAAGTGCCCTGGGTGGCTAAGGCATCAGTGCTGATCTAATCTAATTTCGGTCTCAACGACTCGGCTGGTCTGACCGTAGCAGGTTATGGAAAAATGTTAGAATAATGTAGAGGCTTTTCTAATTTGACAGCTAACATGGTATTAACTGGGTGCAACAAGCCCAATTCAGCTGGTCCCTTAGCGTCTTACATACAGTAGAAGGAGATTTTCCTACAGTGGACAAAGATGATATTTAATGACAATACACAGACAGGAAACATGGCATCAGTTTTTCTGAGAACGGTAAATAGTTGACAACTAAAAGTATCACAAAAAGTCATAGCATAAAATCACCAAGTTCCCTTATACTTTATAAAACTTTAAAGTGTAATAAACACTAGTCCTGTCACAATAAACAATGAATCAATTTATTGTGTGATAAATTAAAAGAAACAAATCATTTTCATTTGCTTGATGTATTGTTTTTCTATTTTCTTTCTCTTTTTACCAAAACTGAATTTAAAATTTAAAGTTTACTGACCTTTTAGAATGTGTTCTTGCATTATAATGTTATTGTTGCTATATTACTTCAATGGTCTCAAAATCGTCCAGCAAAATTTGTTATGGTGATAATCAACACAGCACAATGCAGGAGCTGACACTACGCATTTCCATTGAGCAAATTTATTTCCAAAAAAATCTAATTGCACAATTATATAGTCAATGGGAACATAACAAGTGGTAAGCCGTTTTGTGTTTGTAACTTTTTTAACCAGGTATGTGTCATTGAGATTAAAAATACATTTTTCAAAAAAGACTTGTCCAAGAACGGCAACACTCTCAATGACCAAAGCTGATCAAGATTAGTCAACTATCTACCATTCTACTATCATAATCGATCAGTTTTTCTGCTTTGCACCAATTTAAAAGAACATTAAACATTAACTGGAGTTTGGCTATTATAACATTGCAACATTTCAGGTTATTTTGTTGGAATGAAATTGGTCAATGGCTTAATACAAACAACGGTTCCTGCTTCTGCTCTCTATCTCTTTGGAGTCTGACATATGGACTAAAACCAGCTGATGGTAGGAGAGTGAAGGGCAGTGGGTCCTTCACACCTCAAAGCTCTCCGTTTTGGCGGGCTCCTTGATTCCCAGACTGCTTCTGGTGCAGAGGGACACCTTGAACGGGACGCGTGAGCTGAGAGTGGGAGGGCTGTGGTGTCAGTGGGCCCACCTGCTAGAACATCTGTCTGTTCACACGACACACATGCAGATGCACTACTTTGCAGATGACTTACAGAAGTATATGCATAAGGGCAAAAGTGATGTCAGCTTTAATGGCGTTTTAAGCTGAATAGAATTGGAGCTCGTGCGAAAATGCGCGTGTTTTTAGCTTTTTTTTTATTACGCAATTGTTTTTTAACTACGAATTGTAATGTTTGATAAAGCCAATGCAGTTTTGATCATCTCATTTATTAGGTTTAAACAAAGCTACAAAAACAACCAAGACTTGCGTCAAAAAGTGATTAACCCTAAACTTCACAATGGCAAAACCTAGAAATACTCATGTGATGTCTGACTGGATCTCAGAGTCTAAATCTCTGCCTTCATGTACAACTACATTAAAAAATAAATCTATACAAGAGAAAAATATAAAATGTCTGTGTTCCATTTTCAATGCCAACAACATAGTTGGAGTTAAGCTATGTTGGGATATAAAGGTTGAATATTCAGAATGTTATGGATTGAAGAACTGACTAAAGCTCAGGTAAGTAATTTACAGTCATTTCATTTGTTCTGGACAGAGTTTTAAGGCAGGTTAGAAGTTTTGTGTTATTAATAACTTTGTGCATTACCAGCGGGTTTAGTAGGCCAGACTCTGCAGAGTTTCACCACTGCTCCATGTGTGGATAATGGATCCCAATGTGGCTCACAGGATAGTCTTCAGAAATGACCTTATATCAGGGGACAATGTGTTGCTTCTAGAGATGGTTCAGCCTACTTCCTGTTGTCAGACAGGTGCTCTTTGGACCATTTCTTAATTCCACATGGGTAAAAGAGAAACTGAACCAAAAATTCATTTTGGTGAATTAATTATAGTTCATTCACAAATTAATAAAAGGGTGGTTCATTTTTTTTCCTGAATAAATTAAGTAAATTGAAAACTGTATATGGTATTTTCACTGGTTATTTGAGATTATATAGAATGTATAGATCAGAAACATGAAAGTGTGATAGGAAAAGCAAAAACTGAGAAAAAAAAAAATCAAGGAGGTGGTAAATACTTTTACACAATAAGCATATTTGGAAATCCTTGCCTTGCTTCTTCTGTATGTTTACTCAAGTATAGATATTAAAAATCTAAATCAATAACTGTTATAAATACCTTTTACTATAACGATCTATTGCCAAGTAATTCCAGCAGATTCAGTACCAATTGTTGAATTTCTATTTTACATAAAGCCAACTGGATCATGATAAATGTTTAGGTTTAACATTTCATTTTAAAAATTGTGATGCTGTGAAACTATCATTTGAATTGTCTCAGGTTATCTGACTGAGATTACAATTTGTTGATTTGAAACCTGAAAGTGTGACAGGAAAGCAAAAACAGAAAATAATATGTAAGGAGGTAAAAAAAATTTCACTCCAATTTTCTAAACAATTTACATTTAGTTGGGAACTATTGTTTCTTGCTCAAGAATAGGTATTAAAATCAAAAATCAATACATGCCATAAATGATATTGCTGTAAGTGTAATTATTGCTGAATAATTTTAGATGCAGGAACAATTGTTGCATTTTTCTTTTACATAAAAGCAACTGGATCACTTTAAATGTTTAGGTCTTACATCGAGTCATGCTATGAAATGGTATTTTTACACACAGCAATGATACAGTGAGTTTCTTGTTCCTGCCAAACTCAGTCTGTATGTGTGCATAAAGTGCAGATATGCATTTCTTCATGCATATCTGCACTTGAGCCCAGGCGGCTCCCAGAGGGACGCGTGTATTTATGAGGCCTTGTTCCTCCGATTGTTCTTGCTTTGCAACCATGAATATTCAATGTGCTCAGAAAGATGCTAGGAACCCAGGAGAGGAGGACAAAAAAAACAGTGGCTGGTAACTCACAATCACCCAAACACAGACACACTGATGTTATCACACACACACACAAGCACACATGCGGCCCTGTGGCGGTGGGAGGAGAGAGCAACAGTGACAAACAACTCTGGTGCTACAAAGGTGGCAGCAAATCTATCAAACGGGACAATAAAATTGCAATTGAGTTTCTTTAGGGGTTTTTTTTCATAGCGGATGCATGCGTCCTGGTGGCTGCAAACAACGCACTCCGGAGGTTCCCAACACCGCATGTGGGAAAAACTCTCCTGGATTTTTCTGAGCAGGAATTAGCTTTAAATCCTTAATTAAAAACATTAAAAACATTGGAAAAAAAGAAAAATCACCAAAAACTGCAATTTTTTACTGATCTCAAAAATATCACCACACACTTCTTTTTCATAATCTTTGTATCTTTTTTTTTACTCCGAGATACACACCTTCCTTCACGGGGAGGAGTGTGTGTGCCCCCTGTTGGCCAGCAGCGCTCACTGCACACACCCCCACCCATCACACAGCCCGAGGGGGTTACCGACGCCCCCTCATATCACGAGCACTTCTTTAACTCCACTCTCAATCTGCCAGCTTTAAAAGCCCCCCAGACCACAATCCGACACCGGCCTCAATTATTTTGCTGCCCTGGAACGGAGTTGTGTAACGTGATATCAACAAAGAATTTCTGAGGCATTGTTTTGAATACAACTTTTAGAAATAATAAGTGCCAGGAGTTTATTTTTTATCTGTTCGGCGTGAAAGAGACTCTTTACATAAATAATTAAAATAAAAATTTAAAAAGGGCCGTAGAGAGGGATCCATTCCGACAGGGTTGTGTTGTAACAAGCTTTTAAACGATAATCAGCGGAAAGCCTCGGCGGTTTTAATCTGATGGGCAAGGGGAACCAGGCTGCGCCTCCAGTGGGAGTCAACCAGCCAGGCGACGGGGATGATGTCTCTGTGATGAGCTGCATGTGGCACACAGGGACTGACTTATTGCTCTCATTTTCACTGAAGACCAAGTGAGGATGAAGGTTACAGTTACGCTGATGTGATGACTGTTTAGGTTAACTATATTGCTGCAAGATGTGAGTGTGTGTGTCATGTGCAGTTGAGCTTATATGAAGAGACGCCATCCAAATAGGAAAAAGGGAGAAAAAAAATGGAGAGAGTCTACAAGATACAGTCAACCTTTGTGTGTGCATGACATAATGAGCACTCTGACCTTGGAGTGTGTGATGGACAGGGTGTCCACCCAGACGCGCCAGCCGCCCCACTCGTACTTGATGGCGTGGTAGAGCAGGATGCGGAAGACGGCGTAGACCATCTCGGTGATTTTCTGCTCCTCGTTGCTGCGCGGGCTGACGAAGCAGAGAGAGAGCATCCACTCCTGCCACACGGAGCACTGCAGCAGGCTCCTGGAACGACAGCGGCCCCGGGCATGAGGGCCGGCCTCCGGTCAGCTGGGGGGGGCCCTCCGGTCGGCTGGGGGGGCCCCTCCGGTCGGCTGGGGGGCCCCTCCGGTCGGCTGGGGGGCCCCTCCGGTCAGCTGGGGGGCCCCTCCGGTCAGCTGGGGGGCCCCTCCGCCCAGCCGGAGGCTGGCTGGTTGTTAAAGTTTTGGGGGTTTAATTGTAGTTTAATTAGAATGTCGTCATGACTTTTCAGTTGTCTAATTCAGTTCATTTCATTTAGTTTTTGGAGTGTTTTAGTTTGTTCTTATTAGTTATTAAATATTGTGTAGTTTTGGTTTGTTTTATTAGTTAGAGTAATAGTTTAAATTTTCATATTTTGGTTAATTTTTAGGTGCAGAATTCAAAAAGGTGTTGTGATTAAGTAAACCTCGATTGGGTAATAAATACTCAGCAGAACTATTTTATAAAAAAATAATCCAAATTATTTTTGAACAAAAACTGACTGGTGTTTTATCCAAACTTTTGCTGTTGAATTTTTCAAACTATTTTATGTTTCACGGAGTGACATAATTTGACAACAGCTGATATAAACTGCTTGAGCAGGGGAAAAAAACGACTTCATATCAGTTTAAGGGAGGATATTGTAGCTATAATTTCAGCACGTTTTAGTTTTATAAACACACAATATAGTTCCTGTTATCGTTTTATTTCCTGTTTTAATTTATTTCAGTTAATAAAAATGTTTTCTCAGCTTCAGTTTTGGTAAGTTGTAGTTTATAATAACTTCATGTCTTACCTGCGGTTCTCTCGGCTGTTATTGAACAGCTTGATCATGTCTGACAGGAAGACCCGGCGGACCTCCATGCTCTCGGGCGACTGGGGGCAGTTCTTCAGCAGAGCAGCGATTACCTTCAGGATCTCTGGGAGAGAAAAACAATCGTTTTAACAAGCTGAAGGGGGGAAAAAATTCTCTTTTCTTTAATGCAGAAATTGGGAACCAAGCTTAAAAACCAAGCACTTATCCTTTGTTAGCCATTTTGAAATAAAGAACACAAAGGCCTTCTCTACAGTGAATCAATACAACAGTAGTCAGTCACGTTGCCAAGTTGAAAGTATATTATTTGGATTTCATGTGAACAAAATGTGGCACATTACTGAAGTGGAATTTAAAAATGTAATTAAAAAGAAAATTACAAGGTTGAATTTTTCTCCCATCAAATCTAAGAAAATTGGCGTCAATCGTTTGTGCAGCAAACCAGAACAAATAAAAACAGCGGCGCGATTTCTTTTTGTCGATATCAATTCAGAGATATTAATGTTTCGAGAGGTCATCAAAGGTCAACCAGTCAGTGCACATGCAGAAATTTAAACATATGAGGTCAATTAACTGTGCCATGATTGTGCAGCAAACATTTTCACTTGTGCTTGTGTCATTTTTAAGATTCAGCTTAAAAAGAGAAAAGTTTCCAGAGGTCACCAGAGGTAAACCTGTCCTACACCAAATTTGTTTGATTTTGTAAATGTGGGAGAGGGCTGGACGACCTTTGATGACCTCTGGAAACATTGGTTAATATCTTTAAAATGATAGCGGCACAAACAATCATTTGTGCTGCACAAACAATTGATATTAATTTCATTTGATTCGAAGGTGGGGGCTGGAGGGAGGGGGGGGGGACTTCACTCAGGTATAAAAGTCTGACTGTCTGCACTCCGCTTGATCAAATCTAACTAAAAGCTTGGTTGAAGTTATAACTTTCCAAATCCCAGTAATGCATCATTTCACAACATCTTCCACTCAGATCAGTTGCTTTATGAAGCCTTTGCACTTCCACACCGAGTATTTTCAACATGGACGCATATCAGTCTGTGCTGAACTCATCGGGCCGAACAACCAAACACACCTTCGGTCTCAGCCTCCATAACAAACCGAGAGGCTGGAGCTCCGAAACGGTTGTGGTGCTGTGTGAACAGGCGAGCAGGGCTGCGCGCGCACACACACACACACACACACACATACACACACACCAGAGAGGCTTTGGCTTGGGTTAAACCAAAGAGACTGACTGTTTAGATGAATTATCTAGACAGTGTCGGTGTGCATTTGCCCTCAGCAGAGAGATGCTGGGGCTTGGATTTCACTTGTCTCTTCAGACCTTGGTGCTAACCAAATCCCTCTACTCGGTCTCCTCCTTCCAGACGCTCATTTGTTTCTACGCCTTAGTCACTCAAATTATGAGTCGCTGAACCTTTACCGCCAGAAAATTACCCCAGCATGTATTTGGAATGAGGACAGAGGGGATGGCGTGAGTCCTCCTTTTTTTCCTCTCGGTTTTTTTCCCCCATTTGCTCTTGGTTCTCCCCCCCCCTCCAAAGTTAATTTGAGGGAAATGCTACTTCCTCGGTTTGTTTGATTGGCTCTGACGTTACTAAAGACTGCAATCAGGGGGCCATTTTGGGAGTTTGTCAAAGATTAAATCAGGAGAATACACAGCAAAGAAGAAACAGAGCAGCGCTCTGTGCTCTGTAGCATGAGAGCACATGTACAAAGGTTCCCATAATTTAAATATATATCCATGTATAGATATATATGGCCTGTCCAGCATGGCTGAGCAGGAGAGTTTTTAACACAATAAAGACCTGGAAGATAATCAGCGTGCGACTGCAGCGCAGCCTGTCAGATTAAGGCTGGGTGGAAGTAAACCTCGGTTGTGATTACAGCGAGCGCTTACATTTCAAACTGATTAAAGCCGTTCTGAGTGTGTGTGTGTATAAAATGCACGTGTGGGTTCAGAAAGAACGGGATAAAAGAGAGTTGGACCGGTTTCTTTTCTACACTGGGGGAAAAAAATTCAAAAAGAGAAATAGAGCGCCAGATATTTTTCAACATGTAAAAAAAGTTGAAGCTGATTGAAAACTGGACAAAAGTTCCTGCAAAAAATGTGATTAAAATGCAGATTTCGACTGAACTTTTTTTTCACTTATCACAGATATCCAGTAATCTATGAGTGTACATCTATCAGTCAATAAATAATGTTTATGTTTATTTGGTTAAAGTTGTTGACGCGATTAACAGGCCTGCTAGAAGAATAAATTTTGCTGGACAATAAATTGTCCCAATAATTAAAATAAATGCCAATATTTTTGTTTTGAAATCATTTTCAAGTGAAATAATAATAATAATAATAATAATAATAATAATAATAATAATAATAATAATATTGCAAATTTGCTCTCTCAAAATTCAGTTTTGCAAACACCACTTAACACTTCAACTGGAATGTGTTCAACATATTCAAAATAAAACATGAAAACCAAAAACAACTAAAACAAAATTAAAGGCTAAAAATCTGGTTTTATCAGGTTCAATTTTTTAAAATTTATTTTGCTAAAAAAATTTAATTAAATAAATCAATAAATTTTGCTGGATGATAAATTTCCCCAGTAATTGTAATAAACAGTATTGTTTTAAGACTATCTTCAAATAATATATTGAAAAGGTTTGCCTCAAAGTTTCTCAAAGATTAACAAACTTTAATTTTGTAACTGGAGCTGGAAGATTTTTGAAATATCCAAAACAAAACAAAAATGGAAATAAAAGCTAAAAACACCTGAATCCATAAATAAAATTAATTATGAAATCTCTCTAAATAATTTCTGCTTCAAGAAATGTAAATCAATCAAAATGGAAATTTTTTAGGTCACGTTAATTTATTATGTGATTAATTGATTGCTTATTCTGACAGGCTTTGTCATTATATTGGGAAGATGAAATCCTGTGGTTGTTTCTCTCATTAATATCACATGGAGGTGAGTTTTCAAGCTGGTCCTCATTGTTTCATTATGTTGAGGTAACTGAAGCTTGATCACTGCTTTGTCAATAATGAGATTTTTAACTCATTATGTAGAGTTCCAATCTCTCAAAAATGTTGAGAAAACATTGTTTTATGATGCAATTATCAATAATTGAGTTTAGCTGATTTATAAAAAGCTGGTTCATAAAGAATGACGTCTGAAAGCCATTTGCAAAAATAAACGCAGCTGATTTATTGGTTTATAGACAGAAATCTAAAGTTGATCCAATCAGATTCAAAGTCAGTTCCTCATATTTTGGCCAGAGATAGAAAATAGTTTATGAAACAAATAGTGAAAACAATACAGAGTGATCAAACTACCTCATCCATTTTAGATTACTAGATTAAAAATCTCATCAAGATAAATTAAGTCACTTTTAATTATGATATATATAATTACATTTAATCATTTGGAAAAATGTTTTGCCATTTTTCTGAGCCATTACATTTTAAAAACATTGATTATATTTTAAAAGAAATGGAGCACTTTTGTTTGGAAACAAATGTTTTTTTCATAATCATCAACATTTTCTCCGTGTTCATCCAGACTTGGAAGAAACTCAAAGTTCTTTAAATGAAGCAAATAGCAAAAAACGTTTAGGAATGGACCAGCAGCATGTTCATAGTCATGTCGTCCTAAAAACAAAAAATATTTTATTAACTATGAAAAAGTAAAAACATAATCGACATACAAGCTTGTCGCAATACATCAATTAATCACATCATAAATTAAAAGGAGCTTGATCATTTCCATTCAGATGATTTATATGTTTACAGAGACTTTGTAATCCATTATTTCTGCTTTTGGTTGTGTGGGGTTTTTAATTTCCATTTTATTTGTTTTTGCTCATTTTGGTTATTTAAAATATCTTCTTCCTGTCCAGCATAAAGTTTTATTTACCAAATTAAAGTTTATTTATCTTTTGAGAGGGCAAGCTCGCCCTATTATCATTTTATTACTTAAAAATGGGTTTAAAAGAACAATAGTTTGGTGTGGGAGTTCAATCATTTCTGGAACAATTTATCATCTGATAAAATTTATCATGACAGGCACATGTGCATATGATTAAAATTAAAATAAAAAAAATTAAGATAATTTGCTAAAACCATTTCACTCCATTCATCACTCCTTTATTTCAAACCAATCCTGCCAGGAAACAACAGAGAACCTCGATAAAACAAGCATGAGTGTGGATGTGTCAGGCAGAGTGTTTGGACCATCCTAATGTTTGGATTACATCGGGGGTCTAACAGTCACAACACGGTTGGACACACACACGGACACACACACGGACACACACACGGACACACACACACACACACACACACACACACACACACACACACACACACACACACACACACACACACACACACACAATCTGAAATTTACAGCACTGGTGTGTTAGTGGAACAGTCCAGCGACGGAGGGAGGAACCTACGCGGGTTGACGATCTTCACGGAGGAGTCGGGGTCTGGATGCTGCTTGTGGATCACCTGGGTGCAGATCTGCTCCGTTAGAATCTAGGAGGGAACACAGTCAGTCAGACGGGGATTCAAGCTGGAAGCGACTGAACAGCGACAGAAACAACCAGCTGGGTTTCATTTGTGACGCGAGTCTGAAGCTTTTCTCATTTACAGCTGAATTTAGCACAAACACACAACTATTATAGCTTATTATAGACTTTTTTTCCCCTTGAGTCGTGTGAGTTTGAAGTGAGCCGAGGCAGACCGACCTCAAACAGGGTGTTGTAGGTTGTCATGGTGAACGGGTTGGAGTGGAGCATCAGGCGTTCGGTGAGCAGCGAGAAAAGGCCGTGAGTCAGCATGACCTCAGACTTCCTCCTGATCAGGGGGTGGAGGTGAAAACAGGGTCAAAGGTCAACAGTGCAGTGCAGTGCCGTTGTTTGTCCAAAAGTATTTCAAGGACAAATTATGAAACATTTCCAGAGTGATAGAAAAGATAAGATATTTAGCTTCAAGCAGCTGCAGAGAGTGAAACTCACATTTTAAACTTCATTTTCAGATGATTTTAATGATAAAAAGGATTATTGGCTTCAATCAAACTTTTTATTAGTCTGACTGTTACTGTACAGTGTGAATGGTAATTCTGATGCATAATAATGGAACTTGGCAAAGCATAATATTTAGTGGTTTTCTCGGTTGCTGACTGCGTGGTGTCTTCTATGATTTTGTGCTTTTATGATGTAAAGATCTTTGAACTGCCTTGTTGCTGAAATGTGCAACACAAATAAACTTGATTGATTGCTTGATCTGAATCCACACAGTCTTCCGACTAAAACGCGAGAAGGAAAGCCGTGGAGAATCAGCCGTCGCCTGGGAAACAGATTATCAAGACGTCCGTTAGGTTTGGAGTTTTACTGTTTAACGTCATTTATCCTTAAATCTTCCGTGTTATCCCAAGCTGATTTAATTCTCAGACTGAATGCTTTCTTTGATTAACTATAATTCATTTTAAATTTACTCAGACATTGTTTAATTGCTCTGAAAAAATAAGCTTTATTCTATTTGAATCTAAAGTAGATTTTAGTTTGACTTTACTTCTGTCCTCGTTTTCTTATTCTTGGTTGGAGTTTGATCGTCATTACAAACGTTTCAGACTCTGTCTCACGTTTCCTCTGTTCTTCCCTCCATCAGCCTCATTTGGTTCAAGGTCTTCAATGTTTTCCTCATGTTGCCCTGATATTACCTCAAACTGCTTCTCAACATCACCAGATGCTAAATGCTGGTTCAGAGGTAAGAGTAACAAACTATCAAAATGTAGACTGCTGTTTTAGTCAATATATATGTTATTTTAAGTAATTTTATTATTTGTTTTTAATGAGCATATTACAATAACTTAGTGATTTCTTTATCTAAAAATGTGATAAAATCTTCCTCTAAACTCTTCCTGGAGGAAATCTTGCTCTATTACTAAACTAAATGGTTCATCTATTATCTATAGAGATTATGATGAGCACAACATTTTCTGTAGCGTCTACTTAGACTGGAGCGATTTGGAGAAAAACAGAGGAGGAAGCATAGAGAAGGAAACACTCAAGAGATGGGGAAACACTGAAGAGGAACCAGTGAGGAGAGGAGGACATGTTGAGGAGGAAACACTTACTTTGCTGATAAGCTCTTCAGAAAGTAGCCCATGACCTTCAGGGCTTGGACTCTTATGCCTTCATTTTTGGAGGCCAGCAGCTTGTAGATAACCCTGTGGGTACATTTTAAATTACATGTCAAAGAAATAACAAAATAACAACAAGCCAAGTCTCACACTAGGTTAAGCACATATCTAAAATACATACACCATATAATAGCCACTAAAAAAAAAAAAAAAAAAAGAGTCTATTCACCGGATTCCATTTCTCTGGTCGAAGGCTTGGACCATGGTGCCGGGGTGTTCAGACATCAGAGCCACCAACAACTGCAGCACATCCATCAGGTTTTCATCCTGAGGAACAGAGAGGAACCAGGCTGAAGCTGAGACTATCTGCAGCTATTTAAGATCAGCTACCTGATCACTCACCGATACCTGCAATCACAACTGCAGTAGCAGCAAAACGTTCAATAACAAAGTTGATTCATTGAAGTTGTTTTTTGAACAGTATTTTATTCCTCCAATACATCAAGCTGAGCATCTTTCTAATCTTTATTTGACTTTTTTTAACCTAACGTGAAACAAATCCAGATATGATATGAAAACAAGCAGGTTTTAAATATTAAAATCGAGTAAGAGAGCCTGGATTCTGCTGCAGGCTGCAGTGTCATGTCGCCATCTGGTGGTCAAGTCTTTGTCTGCTCACCTCATGCATGGTAAGGAGGTAGTTGAGGATGCTCTGCAGCTCGTCTTCTTTCACTCCATGATCCTGAAACAAATCCACACCAGAGTTATACCCAACCTACCTGTCCTCAGCAGGAAACTGTTTAATGGTGAGTAAAAACAACTTTAATAGTTGTGTTTGTAAACTAGGTCCTAATTTTTATGACAGTTTCCAAGATATACAACTGTAATACACAACTTTCACAAGAGAACCAGTATATGGCATTTTTTTTATTATGGAATCTCATACAAGGTCATTAGAAAACTTAAGAAAATTAATTTTGTGAACCGATTATTAAAGGGGCGGTATTATGCGTTTTCCAGGTACATAGTGCTTTCTTACAACACACTCAAGTAATTATGTTAACTTCAGTTGTTTAAAAAATGCAATACAAATTAAATATGACTTAAAAGAAATTTGACTGTAATTTAACGAGTTGAAATTGGGTCTCCGCCTTTTTAAGAAAATCCTGCTCTTTCTAAAACTCCCCCTTTAGAAAATCATCACAACATGGCTCCTAAAGTTTAACAAAGCTTTTACCAGCGTTTCACTGAGAAGTAGTTCCTATTATGAGCTCAGCAGATGCTCAGTTCCACCAGGTGTTTGCTAATTGCTGCTGGCTAGTCTGAAGGAGCTGAGTGGAGGACTGCTGCTCTGTGATGGTTGGAAGCTCAGCAACTGCAGCTCTGAGGAGGAACTAGCAAATCTAGCCAGACCTCAACTGAATGGTTACCATGGAGATTAAAGGATTTCTCAAACATTCATTAAAAAAATTCAAGGAAACTCCAGGTATGTTTTTTTATGAAGCAACACCCTCAGAAAAATGATGTAATGGTGAAAAAACAAAAATGTATATGATTATATTAGATTAGATTAGATATGCTGCCCCGTTAAAATGACCTTACCTTCATAATGAGCTGTTTGATGAAGAGCAGCAGAAAAGCTCGCAGAGAGAGCATCTCCTTCTGATTGGGCCGCGGACCGTCTGAAAACACACACACCATCAACTGGGTCTGTTCCTCTGAATGCCTGTTTTTCACTGCGACAGGAAAATGTGTTGACATGTCAGAGCTCCTTAATTAGAATAAAAATAACCTGAAATGTTTTTCTTAACAAATCTTAATATATATATTTTTTGTCACGCCCAAGACATTTAGCCTCTCTGTGAATCAGCCTGAAAGCAACTGAGAAACTTCTGCATTAGTAGTAATAGTTCAATGAGTAAAATGACTAAAGAAATGTTCTCTGCAATAACATGAGAAGCTGAGGTGATACAGAACTTTATTATTTCTGCTTATTGCTCCTAAATGAGATTCTACAAGTTGTTAAGAGCGTTTTCTCATGTTTTAACACATTAAAAGCAAACGCAGGAAAACAATGAAGAATAAGGAAAGAACAGGAAGTGGTCTTACCGGCGCCTTTGGGTACGACACCGCTGCGGTCGTGGGGGTTGACGACCCAATAGAAGTACTTCAGGGTGTGCATGACCTGCAGCACGGTGCCCACCCTGCGGACGGCGTTATAAATGGTCACCGTGCTGATGAACTCTGTTGCCAGGTAGGTGTAGAGCATCAGCTGCACCTGCACAGACAAGGAAACATGCATTCCGCAGCTGAAACAAAGGGTTGAACATCGGTAACAAATGAATAAGATAGAAGAAAGCATAAAAATAAAGTGTCAAAGCTAAGCACACAATAATAAATGAAAATTCTATTCAAAGCGCAATAAAACTATGCAGATGAACAGATAAAATAAACACCAGTGAAGATTAAGTCAAATCAAGTCTCAGTTGGGTTGAAGGCCAGTGAGTAAAAACAATATTTCAGACAGGATGTAAAAATGGACAGTGGTTCAGCACACGGGCAGGACTGATCTGTGAGGCGGACGCTCGAAAACTGCAGTTCAGAGGAGGAGCTGCATCCTCGAAGGCGGGGCTAAGTAAACCTAAGCGTTTGAACAGCTGAATGGTTGCCACGGGAGATTAAAGAATTTCTCAAATATACATGAAAGAATCAAAGTAACACTCCAGGTATGTTTTTAATGAGAGAATGAAATTATAACACAATGTCTAGCTCAAAAAAGTTTTTCATAATAAGACATCTTTAAATAAATGATAATGAATACAACATTATGCTGGTCTTTTTCAGATGAGTTTTTCAGATCAGTTATGATTTTCTAATTTCTCAATAATCCTTCTCTCAGGAGCCTCTGCATGTTTCACCAAAAGATGCTTTGGCCTTGCTATGGAAATGAAGAGGCAAAACTTTGAGCTCTGAGCTCAATGCTCATCAGCTTGGTCTCCAGAGTTGACTGAGCTCTGTAAAGGCAGGAGCTGTGGAGTTTACGAAGTGTGGTTGTGTTACCTTGGCCGGGGCGTGGATCCAGATGGCTGGGTTGAACAGAATGTGATCGCACAGCTGCTTGAGCAAGTAGATGCCGTTCTGCAGGTTGCTGAGGTATCTGGAGAAGGCCAGGACAATGTCCAGGACGGGCCGCGTTACATGGACCTTGGAGGACTGCAGCACAGAGATGGAGGAAAACATTGCAACTGGGCTTCGACTGCATCTTCTTACAAATATTAGGCTAAACGGGAAAACATCATCCGGACAGGGCCGGACTTTTAGAGAGGTCACCTTCTCCAGCGTGTAGCCGATGACGAGGAAGCCCTTGCAGGCCAAAACCTGCTCCTGCATAGCCACAGAGTTCTTCAAGAGCTCCATCATGAAGGATAGCAGCGTGCAGCTACTCGCCAACACACACAGACACAGAGACAGACAGCAGCTTAGGTAGAGACAATAATCTGCAGTTGCTGGGAAAGTTCACAGATTATTGGGAACTTTCCCACAAATCTTATGGGACATGAAGGCAGGCTGGACTGGAGTGTGGTGAAGACAGATCTCAGACCAACACTCACCAACATCTAATGTGTATTGATGACCTTGGTGATGGCATTCAGCAAAATATATGTTTGATACCAGGTTTGTTTGGGGTTTTTTTGGGGGGAGGGGAGTCCAATTGTTAACTGCATGCATTTTGCATTTTGTGTTTTTATAATGCAAAGCATTTTGAACAGCCTGGTTGCTAAAATGTGCTACACAAATAAACTTAATCGGTTGACAGACTGGAGATGCACAGATCAGATACCAATATCTGAATTGGTACAGATATGGAAAAAAATTCTAGTTCGGATATCGGTGCCCAAACCATAATTCTATATTGCTTTACTATTTTATTTTACATCATATCTAGAATTCCTAATTGCCTTTTCTGAACCATTTGAAAGAGGGTTTGTTACCATTTATTGTTTACACATTTCACACATTTCACCAAAGCACTTTCAGATTCTTTATTATTTACTTCACATTGGCTGTTCCACTCCTAATTGCATTGACTGAACAAATTAAGGTTGTGTTGTTTTCACATGTTTGAAACTGTACTGGTGCACTGGTACAGAGTTAGCAAATACATTTGTAATTCAGTACATTTATGTCTGTGTGTAAAAAATAAATAAATAAAAAAATCTCTATTTTTAGTAAATTCAGCTCCGTTTTTCTGTATCGTGTCAGCTGAAGACAAACTTAAGATATCGGTATCAGAAGTGAAAAAAGTGGATTGGTGCATCCCTACTCTAGACCAAACTATAAAAACTGAAAAACTGCCAGAAAGATTCATTTCTCAGTCATAAGTTTATAGTAAAACCAGTTCTTTCTCTGAAGAGAGAATTTAATGACATGCAAAACTGAAGCAAACAACAACTAACTCTCAACCTGTTCATAAAGCCGTTTAGCTGAGCAAACTGAGAGGAGATGCAGCTTGTGAGGTTTTTACCAGACAGATGTGTCGGGCTCCTGACTGCAGGGCTGGCAATAATCCAGCTGTGCAAACAGAGGGAAGAGGACCTGGACGCCACCGATGGAGTGGATGCCACTCTGCACTGAGTGAGTCACCACAGCCTTCACGTCCTACAACACAAACATCATAGCATTACGAGACTTTTTTTTTGCATTCATGTGAAAGTCCTAAATTTCAATGCTGACAGCAATAGGGTTGAGGTTAGAGTTGCGTTTCATTCCTTGAAACAATAAATTCTGATCAACAAATCCTCCAGTTTCCCTTGATCAATTCCCATCAAAACATGCTTTTTTTCTCCAATATAACAAGCACCATAAAACTGAAGACCCAGTGCATATTATTTTCCTTTTAGGGTCGACGTTTGGTACGTTTAACTGGACAAAACAATCTTTGAAATCAGACATCAAAGTAAACCGGAAATTGCAAGTGGCTGTTAAAACTCAGTCCTCAAGTCGCTCTTAAAAAAAAAACATTTTTACTCTTAGTTGAATAATTTGTTAGATGGCTACATTTTACTTTAGTAAAAATATGCTTACGTAGTGCTACTCTTGTACAGTGTTTGGGTTCTCTACCCAGCTCTGTATGCAATCAGTCCACAACTAATCTGGATACTTAAATATTTAAACACATTTGTTATTGGCAAAAAATGAATTGTCGTCATTATGGTTGTTTATCCTGACAGAACTTGCGCTGAAAAACGTTCCCCATCTCCACAAAACTGAATAAATGGATCATAGATTCATTCATATTTTACTCAGAGCGTGTGTGTGTGTGTGTGTGTGTGTGTGTGTGTGTGTGTGTGTGTGTGTGTGTGTGTGTGTGTGTGTGTGTGTGTGTGTTGAATGAAACCATATGAACAGGTTCTAACAGCTTCAATTTCAACAATGGGCCTTCTTGTGATTCCAACCCCAGCTGAACAGGGAGTGTTTGGTCACCTGCAGCATGAGAGCGTGTGGAGAGTGGACAAAGATGGAGGCGTTGTCCTTCGGGGACGACTCCAGGCAGAGCTGGGCGTCGGTGGCACAGGGGTTGTAGGTGAAGGCGATGCTGGAGGCCAGCTTGCCGTCGTACAGCAGCGTCTTATGATGCTCCGCAAACAGCAGGTCGCTCTCGGCCCGGTGCTTGAACGTTCCCTGCATGACAGGAAGGGAGAGAAAAATGAGGGAAATGCGTTGGATGAGGGGAGATTCGGTTCCAGGAGTCTCTTTCATCTCCTCATATTGAGTCGTATTCTGCAGTTATCATTGTGTGTGAGTGTGAACCTGGTAGCCGGGGCCCAGCTGATAGATGGCCAGGATCTGAGCGGCGCTGAGAGCTTCTGCAAACAGGTAAACGGCACCCATCTGTCCACAGAAGACACGGTTCACGTCGGCCGTCTCAGACGATCCGAGGAAGCACTTGTCAAACGTCTGCGGGGGAAATGGGGAAAAGAGCAGAGGGAGGGGGGAGAAAGTAAAGGGTTAAACAAGCAGATCCCTGCTGGCTGATCTGCCTCTGATCATCAGTGAACCAACAGCAGGAGGGCTGAGAATAATCCGGCCTGGCTCAACATGCAGCCTAATGTCCAACACAGGGTCAGAACAGTTTGGGGTTTTTCATTTTAGTTTAGTTTCATTTTGTTGTGACTTCTTGTTTAATTCATTTAGTTTTATTGGTAACACTTCATTTGAAGAGGTGTGCATAAGACTGACAATACTGTCATAAACATAGCATGACACTGTAACATGAAGGAGTCTTTATGAATGTTTATGACTGTTGTCTGTAAATAATGACAATTTTAAAGCAAATTTGAACTATGTCACTTTTAATGCAAACTTGTATTAAAAGTGACAGTTCAAGTTAGTTATAGTTTTTCCCTATTAATTAATGTTATTTATTTAAATTAACAAAAATGTTTTCTCAATTTCAGTTTTCATTATTTCTTTACTTTTACTTCACTATAATCAGTGAAATATGATTATAGTGAAATTGCTTCATTGCTTGGATTTGTTGCAACAAATCGCTCTGTACTGTGAGGAAACGTAACCCTCTCAATTTGTGTTGATAGGTGAATAGGAAAGGGATGGAGGAGAAAACCTTTTTTTTGTTTACATGATGAAACATAAAGAGCAAGTTTCCTCTTTTGGTCCCTGAAAGCACAGAATGACTCAAATGTATCAGAGTAAAACAAATGCATCGTTTTTTCTAGTTTTACGTACCAAATCTGAACTCTTTAAGCTAAAACCCAACAAACTATGAAACCGTTTGACTGTCCAAACATCACACAATTCAAACTTCTTTATAAGGAAATAGTCCACACTAAATACGAGATGTGATATTGATATTTTATTTTGCTGTTCTTCTAACTTCATTAGCATCAATATTATCATTATTGTTGTGGTTAAGGCCATTAGATCCACTTACGTCGCTGGTGTTGACAAACCAGGCGATGTCTCCGTAGGAGGCCAGCTCTCCGTTCACAAAGCAGCTGATTTCACTGTTCTTCCACCGATTGTAGACGTGAACCAAAGTCACCATGTACCACTACAGCAATGACAACACATCACACCTCAGCACACATCAACTGTTCCGTCCAGACACATGCTGACCACAGCGGACCAGCAGACAGTTCTAGTTCATTAACCCATTTCCATCAGAACTCGTTCCCCTCAAGGTATCGCCTCACCTACTTTACTTTACTTATCTTCTTGCAGTTGTTCATGGACATTTTATAGATCTAGTGTGAATTAAGGTTAGCTTTGTGGATTATTGCTTATTTCTGCTTTTCCTCACACACACTCTGTTCTATGGACGTCTGTGCAGGAGGGAGCAGCTTTCATTCAAATAATCCAACATCAGCTCTTCTGTTTCTTTTTGTGTTTTTACTAGAGGTTTCTTCATGTCAATGGGGAGTTTTTCCTCCCCACTGTTGCTTCGTTCATGCTTGCTATGAGGGATTGCTATAAAGTCAACAACAAGGCAAGCAATTGTTGCAATTGCTGGTCCAGGAGGACTGAGTTCTGCAAGTCAATGACTCAATGCTCTGCTAGGTTTCCTAAGACAGAAACTTTCAATAACTAGTAGAACCCAATGCAATGTTTGACAACTAAGATTGATTAGAATGTATTGAATTGAAATTACTTTTTGTAAAGTGGATCAGGACTCTATATATTGTGAATGGGCGATATAGAAAATGAATTGAATTGCAGTTTTCATGCAATGTGGAAGCAGTCTGGTAATTGCATTCATTTCAGCTGGATAATCTGACAGAAAGTGAAGTCATACATTTTTTATGAAGTTCAAGAGGATTTGTCAAAACAACTGTGGATGACAGATGGGCCTTTGACTTGTTTTTTTCCCCCATTCTTATTTCCAATGGTCTCAATTGTCAGTTTTATGAACAATCTTTAAAGTTCAGCTCCATAATTGTCCAGAATATCTCGAAGTGGTGCACCGCTGTCATGCAGATGCCAGACTGATCAGTGGGATTCCTCCAGTACCTTCTGTGGTTTGAAGTCGTACTTCACGCAGTGCTGGAAGCCTTTGCCCTTTGACTTCAATGAGGTCACTATCAAACAGCCGCCCACAAAGTGTGCAGAGTAGCCCATGCCTTTGTTGGTGCGGAAGCTGCAACGAGATGAACGGGAAACACACGTAATGTTAGGGGGGGCGCTCAGGCACACCTGAGCAATAATCCTGCCGCCTAATCAGCACCTTGATGTGGCCTGTGAAGGGAGCCGCATCAGCTCTGCTAAGGAGAAATGCTCACTCACATTAGCTGGTTTCCATTGCGCAAATTGAAATTACGAAAATAGATTTAACGCAAATGTGACAAATTAATACATCAGCCACTTTTACTCAGACCAGGGAGTGCAGTAGGAGAGGGAGTCACCATCACCTACCAGTATAGATAAGGCTTGTCTTTATCCACGTTGATGTTGTTTAGTGGATCCATTCGGATCCACGTGTGGAACGTAAATCCATTCTGGTACGGCCATCTTGCAATGGGGGGTAGAGCTATAGCCTGGTGAAAATCAAAATATCAACATATGTAAAAACAGCAAGAGACCAAAAAAAAGCAATAAATTGGGTCAACATGATCAAATCTCTCTAGTTGTTATAGTTCAAGTATGGCCGCCACATCTACCTCAAACCAAGAGCAGTAAAGAGCATCAGTGTTTGCCAACAGTGCAGGTCAGAAGTTTGCATATGGTCAAATGGAAAATTCTCCAAAACCTGGATTAGTTTTTAGTTGTTTGCTTAAAGCTTCATTCAGTATGTTGCTTTATAAAAAATATTTTTTTACATGTTTGTTGAAACTGTCACCATGTTATGACAATATGCGTCAGTCAGATGATCTGTAGGGGAAAAAATAAATCTAAAAATAGTCTCTCCCAGTGCCAACTAGAAACAACCAATCAGAGCCAGGAGGCGGGTCTTAGAGCTGTCAATCATTCCCTCTCTGCTAGAAGAATCTTCCCTTCCTGGTAGCAAAACCTGCCATGAATGCTAAGGCTAGGTGGCATGGCCACCAATAACGGTGGGTAAACAATTTACTCTTAACAGTAAGTCGTTTCTCTGCCACACACTTAGCAGCCAGTACATTAAGTTGACAGACAGCGCTAAGACTCTCCTCGTGGCTCTGATTGGCTGTTTTTGGTATGGAGCAGTGAATCTTTTCAGACGGCGATAGCAGCACAGGGAGGGTGTGTGAATACTTTCACAGATTGTTTCATATCATCTGTGTTTCACATTTTCAACAAATATCTAAAAATATATTTTTTATAAGTTACATACTGCAGCTTTAAAGGACCAGCACAGGAAGTCCTCATGACTCACTGCTGACCAAACTAACCAGAACCTACTACACAAGTCAGCCTTCTCCACTCAGAAACCAATCAGCGACGACCACAGGAAGAACGCTTTAAATGTCAAACTAGATGGAGAATTGAGAAAATGGTTTCTACTTCCTTCCTGAGACAATACTTATCATCACAGATAAAACCTCATATCTGATAGACTCAATCTCTGTAAAAACATCTACAACAGTTTTTCAGTCATTAAAAGTCTAAAGCCGGTCAGATAAACACATCGAGTTAGACGACAGATTTCAGAGTCTGAAAGATATGTTTTTAAACTCTTCCAACTGGGAGCCGTTGTCATAATTAAGCTCTGGAAAAGAACGATGCCGGAAGCAACTCCAAGAGAGCTAATGGAAATGTTTAGGGAAGAAATATTCAGAACTGTTCAAACTCCACAGACGATCAGAGATGAGATGTGACTCATGCGGCCATCGTCAGACAGACTGCTTAGTAACCAACATTGCTACATAAAACTAGGCTTTCAGAGCCACATCTTCAACAAACTTTACAACATTTCATGTAGAATAAAGCTTCTTAAGGTTCTCTTAAGGTAATGCATCAATTAGAGAAGAATTGAAACTAATTGAAGAATCAAAATGAAACGGATTCAAAGAGGTTTTAGGTGGTGACAGAGAAGAACCACAAGTCGAACAATGAATAAAAACTTCAAATTCCTGCCATAGACCCTTTTCATCATCTGTGTGTGGAGCGTACTTACAGCTGCATTCTTCCCAGGGAAGCTGAAGAAGGAGTCTGGACCGTTCCTGTGAGCCATGTACTTCAGCACCGACAGAAGCTTCACTGCGTGATGCGGCTGAGGACAGAAACCGGCCTGTGAGTTACTTTCACTCTGTCACAGGAAAACTAGACGCAACATCAGCACAACCACATGGTTGTCCTGGAAACCAGTATAGCAACTGGGTTTGGTTGTGTGGATAAAAACACTGAGGTTTACATTCAACTAATTTTAATTATTGTTTTTAAACAGTAATATAAGCTTATATTTGCACCAGCAAAGTTGATAATTGAGGCAAATTAACTTTACCCAGTTCCTTCAGACTAGCCAGCAGCAATTAGCAAACACATGGTGGACCTGTGAGTCTGCTGAGCTCATTGTAGAAACTACTTCTCAGTGCAATGTTCCTAAAAATGGTTGGAAACGGCATCATGGAGGAGCATTGTTGTGATGACTTCGAGAAGGCAGAGCGTCAGAAAGAGCAGGAGCTCCTTAAATTTCAAGGCGTTAAACTAAGTCAAATTTATTTTAAGTCACATACAACAATTTTATAACAGCTGAAGCTAACGGTTACTAAAATGTGTCAAGAAATTACATAATACTGAAATAATTTTCCAGAACAACTAATATCCAGCAGTTTGCTTAAAACTTTAGTACATATCTAAAATATACCACAACATTTGTTATTATTCATTTCTAATTAGCTCCACAGTATATTCTGACTAAAATAATATCCAACTCCACAACTTTTCATTTTAGCATAAATGCATAAATGCATAAATGTCAATAAGGTCCAAACATACGATCCAGACACCATGCATTGCTGCTGTTAGAAAGTGGCTTTGAGCCTGCTGAGTTCAGATGATCAAATCAATCATCTGAACTCAGACTGGCATAAGTCAGAAACCCATTTAGATTGCAGTCGTTTTTGTTGGGTTTCTGTAAGATCCTGTAATTTATGCAGGAAAAGACTTTGTTTAAAAACAAAGCTATTGTCCCTGCTCTGGTTTTCCAACATAACTACAACAAAAGGGTTTGTATGGAAGAAAATGGTCAAACATAAATAAGATTTTATAGAACGTCGTTTAAACATTTCAAGCACATCACCACCTTAGGACTCTTGACTCACCCACTGGCCCTGCTCCCCTTGCAGCTTACTGAAGAAAAGCTTGAGCTCCTTTACTGTGATGCTGTAGCTGGCGAGCACACCCAACATGTCCACCAGCAAGTCTGCAACACACACACACACACGCACAGACACACACAAGGCAGAGGATGGTGTTTACAGCTGGAAATGAACAGGGATTAGACCTGGTCTGATGAAAACACAGAAACTGATGAGACACAAACTACTATTCAGGAGTTTTGGAATGAGTTTTACCTTACATTGGTGCTATCAATAAATTAAAATAGAATTGTGAGTGGTTGATGGTTAGCTATGCTTCAAGGAAACTTCATTTCTCATCAGCCTTGCTTGATGTTACTCAGCCACTGGAGGACAGAGCTGCTGCTGGACAGAGGTCACTAAGCACAAAATGGACTCCCTCCGGATGTGCAGATGTGCAAAATGCTGCTCTGACACTTGAGACTGTACACTGTAACTCAGTCAGCACTGCACCATCAATCAATACGTGCAGCACTGGAGGGTGAGGTCATGAGGTCACAAACTGGGTGGAAAAATAAGTCATGAAGTTTGTTAGAGAATTCCACAAATCTTACTGCGCCGACTCCTCAGTGGGAGGTTGTGTCTTTAGCTGCTTCAGGTGAAATACATGCATCTTAGCTGCACCACGCTTCTAGCAGAGGAGCTGGGGATAAACACAATCCTGCAGCACTATCCAGACAGGGAAGTGCTTCCCTGGCCACAAATGAGTTGCCTTTAGAGTAGTGGACTTTAAACTCTGTCTGGTCCGTCTGGTTCTGGATTTCCTTGAGCCAGCGTTCTGCAGGTGTTCATCTGGGTCACTGGTCAGCCTCCGCTAAGGTTCAGCACAAAACCTTTACCGACACCATATTTAACTAATTCACCCTACATCTAAAAACACAGAGACCTCCCTAGGCAACACTGTTTAATATGTCTACTGTTTGTGTAAGGAGCAACCCTAAGGTGCAGCAACACAAGCTGCTAAGCAAATCACTAACAGCAGTGTGTGGGTCGCAGTGCAGCTTAATGTGAAACCAAAACCTGTGAGCAGTCGTCACACAGAATGTCAATGATCAATGATCCTCTATGGAGACCTCAGAGTTTTGTTTAGAGAACATTAATGAACAAACAGCGTCATAAAGTCAAAGGCTGGAATGATTAATCGATTACTGAAATAGTCTTCAACTAATTTTGGAACCTTTTAATTGTTGACCAGAGTATAAACATGTTTAAAGTTATTGTTTACATGTGGAAATTTAGCGCATGTGCACAACCCTGGAGGGCAAAAAGGCGATTCTTTGACTCGTCATTCATAACAACGCTGCCAGTAGAGCTATTCTGTTAGCAAAATGAAACCTGGACATGGAGGTATTACTAATTTAGTGCAGTGTGCCACAGGAAAGAGAAAAATAATGCAGAAAAACCTTTGAAGAACGATTCAAACACACTCACTTTTTTCTCGCTGTCAGCTGTTACACACAGACTCAATGCCATAGCAACTGACTGGCAGCAACATTGATGCATCAGGTTTTAACACCAAAAACTCTCAAACATTTCCCTCACAAAGAACAGAACAGTCAAACTGTTTACAGTTTTATGTTTTGAAGTATATTTTCTGATTATTATTAAGTGACTGAACAGAGTGGATGTTAATTAGCTAATTCAAACACGTGCTCAACTGATGATCTATTAGATAGTTGGTGTGTGTGTGTGTGTGTGTGTGTGTGTGTGTGTGTGTGTGTGTGTGTGTGTGTGTGTGTGTGTGTGTGTGTGTGTCGCCTCAATTATTTATTTAATTTAACCGAAACACACCACATTCCACAGTACATCCACATGTTCAAGTTATCATAGTCAAGCTAGCATAACTGACCTACTTCCCCATCTCATTATTTTTTTTTCAATTAAAACTTTTCCTGACTAGTTGACAGTGTTGATAATTAGTAGCAAAACATCCTGTCTCATTTTCTTTTAAATATCATCCATACATTTAAGATTTAGCATGTTGTGCTGACAACCTGACAACTAAACCAATGGAAGTCATCGTCTCCTAAGTCAGTGAGATGGAGGGTGGAATCTTGACTGTGACATCACACTGCAAAGTGTTTATACAGATTCAAAAAAGGTAATTTTCTGAAAGAATAACTCAACCAAAGCCATAATTACAAAACTATACAAAATTATACATATTTTGAATTAAAAATATGAAAAAGAAAAAGCATCTGTCTGTAAATACATTCTGCCCAAAACTTGTAAAAGCAGTTTTAGCTTCATTTGGTTTGGATTCTGTTAAAAGAAAAAAAAATCTATTCAGCACCTTTTGCTATCCAGTTATTAATCAGTAAACCAGCAGTACACTATATTGATGTCAAGGCAAGCAGAAAGGCCTGAGCTTTTCACATGTTGACGTTAGAAATATGTTTCAACTGAAGACCTTTGCTTTATTTTAGGGAATAAAATATTTTCTCATTCAAAAAAGGAACTGTATTTTTTGCTCATTTGTATCTTAAAAAGGCTCAACAGATTGAATGATAATGTGCCAAAAAGAGAAAGTGAAAATGAAGCATTAACAAATAAAAGGACATTGTCCCCCATACCTGCAATCATGCTGTCGGTGGTGGAGATCCTGTGCAGCACCTGCTGGATGAGCTCCACCTCGGTGCAAGCCTGCAGGTTCCGCACGCTTTTCTTGAGGATGGCGGTGAAGATGCTCCAGATCTCAGCCTGACACGTGGGCTCACACTTGTCCAGCAGCTCCACCATGCACACAATGCTCTCTGGCTCCTGGATGATGAAGTTCATTTCGAGGTCAAACTGACCGCCGACCAGCTGGAGAAAGAAACACACACAGAAAAAATATTTAAACACATTTGCCTGAGAGTCACTGGTCTGCTGATAAAACTGCTGATTCAACAGCTATGAGAGACAGAAGAAGAAAAGTTACTTTTGAAAGATGGTGCCTGAATGGTACAGCATTCAAAACACCACAAGCACAAATATTGTTCTTGAAAAGCCTTGTCATATGAAATTAACTTCTTCAGGAAGCTTCTTTATTAAAAAGACTACATCACCAAAATGCACACATTAACTGCATTTAGTCAGATATTTGAATTTACTGTACTGAATTAACTTGTTGCTCCAACGTATGAATAAGACACAGACGTCTCCCCTGATTGGCTGATAGATAATGAGAGTTAGTGCTTATGTTATCAATACATCTTCTCATGTAACAGTTTATATCAGTCACTGCTATATATTACTTATGACTTATGTGAACAAGCTTATTCACATATGATTATAATTTTATTTCTTATTTAGTAGAAACACCGAAGTTGTATTTTTTCCAATCCTTTGTCTATATTATCAGAATATAGACAAATACTTGCACACAATTGTAATGGAAACGCAGCTACTGAGACACGGGGTCAACGAGAAGCGTCAAATACAGCCGTCAAGCCCGACGTCACCAACCAGTGGGAGCAGAACTCTGCGCTCTGCTGTTCCTGCAGGAGGAGCTGCTACACCAACAGCGGCTGACGCAGACTGTCAGACGGCGCTCAGGGCTGCAGCGGCGTGCACTCAGGTTATTCAAGAGGAAGCATGCAACTGCAGCAGAGAAGTTAACCTTCCACTGACATCATGCATTGTTTTCCATATCATGTTTTTTAATAACGTGACATCAGTATAAAAAAGGAACACTTTCCGTTTTCCAGATCAGCTGTTATCTTCCAGCTAACCCTGGGCCCCCAGCTACGACACATGAACTATACAGGTAGCTGTATCAGGCCAGAGGGCCACAGTGAGGGCCATCAGCTCTTATTGCAAAGAGCTGATGTTCTTTTGTGTCTGGGATGAAATGGATGAGCTATAAATGTCATCTTTCACGGCTTAATAGCCGCAGCGACGTTTTTATTATCTGCCAATGCTAATAGAAAGCGATAAGGAAAACAACAATGCTGATGTCAAATTAATAGGGTTAGAATGTGTTCAGAATCCACCCATGTGACAGCAGGAAGGTTTCATTTAAGGCAGCCAAGCAAGATGACAGAGGAAGATACTCCTGTTGCTGCAATTGGAAGACAAACAGTTTATCTCTAGAAAAAAAAAATCTTAATTTATTCATTTTTACCGATAAATATTCAGCTACCACAAATTTCTTTGTGTGTATCGAATCCATTCCTGAACAACCGCAGCGCTCCTGTCACACAGTTATCGAAAGCCCAACCACATTATATTAAAATATGAACATATTTAAAACGATAAGGGAAATTATCCATTGAAATTTCTTTCATTGCCTTGTTTAATTTGTGTTTATGTATTCATTTTAATCACAGCGGTCACAAATCCCCCCCCCCCCCCCGAACCGTTCTGAAGGGTCACCTTTGTCCATCATTAGCGGTGATGTTAGGGAGGAGCAACACAACACACTGAAGTGATGGACTAGAGATATGAAACTGAATTAATTTCCAATAATGATATGTACTGGCACAAAAACTGTGGCTTAGTGTTATGGTTTAACAATACATTTTTTTTTTTTTAGATCAGGTCTGATTTAAATTTTTTACTTGATTTCTTTTCTAAAAAGAGAAATTACAAATGACAGAAAATATTTTCAAAAAGTAACTTTTATGTCAGTCATCCAAAAATGTCATTAATTGATTAAATACACTTAACACCCAGCAGCCCTAATAGAAACCACTGACTAACTTCAGTTTTCATCTGCTGAACCAGGGGTCTGAGACCTGCAGTTGTTGTACCATAACTGCTCTACGGCTCACTTTGTGTTAAACTGTGAAATATTTTTATTTTGTTTCATTCTTTTGCTGAAGAAACTGCTCACCTCCTGGAAACGTTTGGTCACTATCTGGCAGCTTCTATTCAGGCTAATTAGTTAGCCTGAATGAAAAACTGACATGCTTTTTTTTTTTTTTTTTTTTTTTTACATATTTAGAAGTTCAGATCACTGGAAACTAACAAAAAGGTCAGTATTCTAGTTTAGCCAAGGATTCTTAACTGGATTCTGGACTTTGTATGGGCCATTTCACCACATAAATGTTCTTTGATCAAATCAATCCATCCTACAGTAGCTCTGGTTATATTCCTGAGTCTTTGCTGCATTGATAAGTTTTAAGCATTCATTAACAGATTTTTAATCTACTGGTATCCTTACACAAAGCAAGAAATGTACCTTTAATTCAACACAGGTGTACATCAAATTTTCTTTCACTTCTGACATGGATGTCAGATAAATTTGTCTGTACTTTAGACAAAGCTCACGAACCTGTAGCATTTTGTTGACTGGCTTAACAGAAATTATAGATTCAGAGACGAAGGATTTAAATATGCAAAAGTAAATCCAATTAAAGTGAATCCTAAACATGAGTTTAAGACACCAAATATTGCTTCATTGTAAGGACACATTCCCAGCTCCAACTACATGTTTACTTAGATCTGCACACTGTGGTACCTTTTCTGGTATAGTTATGCGATTGTCATCGACATATTGTAATACCTTGTTTGTCTGGAAAAAAGGAGCATGACTGCAGCATAAGGAAATATAAACCACCAGTAGCTATTGATTCTCCTTTTTTATACCCTTTTCATAACAGTGATGAAAACAGATTTCAACTTTACCAATTTGACCATCTGCTAAAATGATTTGCATTGTTTTCCAAAAGATAAGAAAGAAAACATCATTCCTGCTTGAATATAAGTATGCATAATATATTTCATAACAAAAATAAAACATCTTCCTTTAGTGACTCTCACATCTCCTCCTTGCACACATACATCTGAACCATATGCAAGACTTGACATCAATCAGATATACTGCAATATAATACGAAACATGGTTGACGATGGAAAAAGAAAAAAAAAACAACTGCTAAAAAACAAAAATGACACTGAGATTGTGATACTGGTGAAAGCAAAGGACTGGACCAAACATACCAGTATGTCTGCGGAAATTAATAAAAACATATTTTTTGTCCTTTCTCGAAGACTGAAAGTGACAAAAGCAAATGTCCACACGCATAAATAGTTTGTAAGCAGCGGCGCACCTCCGTTTTTTTTTTTTGTTTTGTTTTTTTAGATCTATATGTACATAGTAGGTAAGGCAATTTCAAAACCGGAAGTCTCTGAGGCTGTTTCTTCCTTAATTAGAACAAATTGTCCACCAGTCACAATATTTTCTGCCTCTTATAGCCCTGCAAAATGAACACTCCCAAACTGTTTCCTTGCATCTTTATTCCTATCTTCCTTTTGCTTTCTTCTTATGAATGAAACAGTTTTTTATACAAACAGGGCACTTTGAGTTATAGCACTGGATTCACAAAAAAAGTCTGATCCCACGGTCTATTTTTCCATTTTGCGCGTCTTTTGAATTGTTCATCCCAAATTCCTTCCATCCTCTTGAAGTCTGAGCTTCATGGCATCTTCTTTTTCTTTTTCTTTTTCTTTTTCTTCGTAATCAGCAGCACAGCTCAGTTGCCCTCATCATTACTGGTTTTCAAAGCACCTTTGGCATTCTGTATTTTTAGTCTGTTGTCTATTTTTCAGTCTCAAGACGTTTGGAGAAAGTATATTTTCCTTAAACAATGTTTGCATGGTGGAGACAGACAAAGAAGATGGTGTCCTCTTCTGGTTTACGTCCATCCCGTGATGCTGCCCCTTATTCTGGGAGGTCTCACCTCACATCTGCTGCAGGACAGAGAGACAAAGCTGAAATTACTATCGCAAATGCAAAAAGACTCCTGTTCATTATTACAAAAGAGATCTTTGTAGATCTCTGCAATCACATCCCAACCTCAGCATTTGAATCCATGCATTTCCTGCAAACTGACACAACAAACTTATAACCAATAATGTTCTGAATTAAGTTTCCCCAGATACAGAACAGCTTGATCAGTTGAAGCACAATTATGTTCAGGGTGATTTTTCTGTGTACAAAGGATAGTACAGGGAAAAATAAATGTGATGATACAGTGAATCCCAAAGGTATTTACACCCCATGAACTCTGTCACATTTTGTCCAGAAATCATGAATTAGAAATGTATCTTAATAGTATTTTATACAATAAACTATTTGAATCTGAGAAATGTGGGGAAAAAAGCACACTTGGCATTGGTCTAGTATGTAGAATACCAATAAATGGAATTGAGCATTTATGATTTTTAAAGTGACAAATGAAAATGTTCATGGGGTATGAATGATTTTGCAAGGCACTGTACCTGAAAGAGGAGCAAGAGATAATTAAGAGAGAAGGGTGCCTCTTTAGAGGTTAGACGAAACAAATTGCTGATGCACTCAACAAGTCGCAAGATCACTGCTGTGAAACAAAACACTTGTACAAAGTGAGCATGCTCAAGAGGCCACAAATTTAACATGCACAATTGGGACATGGAGGTAAAACTTGGTAGTCCTCCTTCTCCTCACACTGTGATTGGTGACGGTGATTGGCAAGCCCAGGTTTGGCCTTGGTTGGGCCAGTGTGACACCAAAAGGTGACTTCAGTGCTCAATTCCTACCTGTGTCCTGTCACAGCCTTGCAGTGGACTTTGGGTAATATGAGCACCTTTATTATGTCACCAATAAGTCCTTGGTGGGTCTTAGCTTTTTAGGTTTCCTTTTTCTACCTTTAACCCTACGATGGCCTGAAAACACAAAAGTTGGGGAGGGTGAAGAGGAAGGAGGATTTAAAGCAAGAAGCAGGCTTTATGGAAACCAAAGGTACCGCAACAGCCCTGGGACAGAAGCAGAGAGTGCAAAAATTTAACTCGGTTTAAATTCTTCAGGTGCCTTATCTGCGCACATTACAGCGCTTATCTGCACACAGATATAGGAAACCTTCAGATCAAGGCACGTTAACTGCTGTCATGCCAAGCAGCCTTTGAACACACACCCTTAACACACAAATTCTCACAGAGCAAGGCTCAAAGCTTTACAGTTTTCAAACAGAGAGTCACCTTGCAGGTGTGCATGTCTGCTTGGAAGCATTTGGAGGTAAAGGTTCATTTAATCCAAAGCAGACAGAGAGAATAAGGAGGCGTGCACAGTGACAAAAGTGTAAGCCATCAGGATTTCGGCCATCAGACTTTAGAATAACAAACACGGTATTTGAAAGGGACTTCGGAAACATCATTTAAGGAAGGCGTGAAGGAAATCCCAGCTTGTATTTATTTACCTGTTTCTGCATCTAAGTGTTCTACCACATGATGTTGCGATGTGCACAAACACTCCAGGTGGTCCTCTAACCTCACAAAGACCTCCTTCAGCTTGGGTCTCCTCCTCACGTACTCCACCTTGGCTACCTAAAGGAAAGGAAGAGGAGAAAGATTAGCTATAGGCTCCTGCACATTTACTCTTCCCTGTGTGTGTGTCAATGAATACACACTCTATTTGCCCACCGGCAAACATCAAGAGGTGTAGTCCCATGACTGATGGCACACGCATAAACTAATTCATAAAAAAACTCAGCTAAGGCTTTGCTTGTTGTGTTTGGAGTGTGACAGGAGCATTCCTCAGTGCCTGATTCATTAGGTTTCACTTGTTGTGTGCTCTATGGTCTGTAAGCGTCTGAATGGAGTGTATGACCCCGCTATGAGTTGAAAGAGGAGGAATGAAGAGTAGGATAAAGCATACTGCACCCTCAGGCCCTGGGAAGGTTTGCTCTGGCAAAAGAAAAGAAGCTGGGAGATCCCCTCAGCTCCGACCCAAAGCATCCACATCCAAACAGACACCTAAACTCATTCACCTTGCCTCGACATGTTGATTTTAAGCCGTGTTTCTACATGGATTATGGAACTTCTGCTTTGCTTGCATGTAGGAAATCTACAGTGCCTTCTAAAATATTCATACTACTTTAAACCTTTTTTATATTTTGTCACCATACAACCACAGACACTGTTGAAAGTAAGCCGGCCCTGTTTGCAGCTTCCCACAAACTATGTGGAAGGCATTCTTTTTCTGATATTTCTTTATATCAAGTACATCAATGGAGGTAGATGGATGCTTTCAAGTATTACACACACAAGAGAAGACTGTTCCAAGACAGAGAAAATTTAGAGCTGTTTGGTTATTTCTAACCAAACAGAAATAACTGATGCTCACACTGTTCACAAATTGACTGGTTTGTGGACTTCTGTGTCAGGAGGTAGAAAAGATATGAGTCTGTGACTGAAGTTCGTCATTTTACAGGACAATAATTCCAAGGATGCAGCCACAGCTACTAATGTAAAAGCTTAGATCAAAGTATATTAGTAAGTATTAGATTGTCCAGAACTAAATCAAATTGGTTAGCAAAGAATTTGGGGGAATAAAATGCACAAAGAGGCCAGAGACACAACTCAAAACACTCACAGCTATGAATTACTTAGTTTATTAACTCAGACATTGGCATGTCCTTGAATGCAGCACCAGGTGAAGTTTTATTGTTTTTTAAAAAGAGCTGCATCCTGATTACAATAGAGAAAAATCAAATGTGAGTTTGCACAAGACAGTTGACTTAGAAAAATGTAAATCACCATACATATTTTATTTGTACAATAAAATATGTGACTGCAATGTTACAACATTTGTATAAAGTTCAAAATAATATTTTTTCAGGGCTCTGCACAATCAGTTCTAAGCTCAGAAAACGGTCAAACAAGCACAAAAAGTGCAACAAGAATTCCAGTCATTCCAAGGCACAGCTTGTTACAACCACCAATCCAAGAGTTATGAATGTACTGAGCCTTCATCAACAATGCACTACTGATTAAAGCTCAGATGAAAGCTGAGTAGAAAAGGTTGCATGGAGGTTATGATGATACTGTTGTACAACTGGGGAGAAAAGGTGGGCACAGTCTGTTGCCCCACTGATCTGAACACCAAGAAAGGTAACATCTCAAGTCCTCCCTAAGGCTCTGGAACCACAGGGAAACAATTTTCTCAACTTCACCTATGCCAGTTGCAGCACGAGAAAGGATATTGGCTGACAACCTCCCAGCACTCAGCAGCAATATGAGCAACACAGTCTTGTACTCGGCATGAAGCTTCTGCACGCACAAAACCAATGAGAGTCTGTTTTTCTCTACCCCACGATGGCACAGTGCCAAGCATGGCTCTTGGTGGTGAGTCAGTCATGCAGACAAATCAACATACCAATCTCTGCCTGATAAAACAAACAATAATGCTGAAATTCAAAAAGAGAGAGAGTTGCTTTTTGTGGAACGGAGAGGTGGGGGTTAGGGGGACGCAGTGCTACTGGAACTGAGGCAGCAAAGAGGCAAAGGGCAAGCAGTTTTTAGCAGCCACTCCTTTGCAACAGTTTCTATCTGTGGAAAAGAAGAGAAGAAGAAAGGCAGTGAAAAGAGGACAAGCAGGCAGGGGAGGTATGTGGAGAGCAAACAGAGGACAATGGTGTCTGGGTTATTGGTGGTGTTTGCTGTTTCCGAGCCATGAAACAGAAGAGGAGCGGGTGAAAGGCCAGAGTGAGGAAGAAACTAGGAGTAGGAAGGTTAACCACCGTTCTCATTAGCTCTCACAGGGGAGTACGCATGTGTGTGTACAAACAGAGGTGGTTATTTAAGGACGGGGAGGAGGACCTCGCCATGATCATGACTTGCATTAGAAGGCGTACATGTGTTACCTATTAACACTGAGTTTCTGGGTTACCCATTTGAGAAATTTATTAAACCAACACTGACACGACAGATAGAAAACTTATCAAAGGTTTGCATTTGTTTACAAAAAGTGTGCTAAACATCCCCAAAATGACGCAACTTTCTCAGAAAACCGCTGCCAGTGTTTAATCCGATTATCTCACTGGAAAATATGGATAAAAGGAGAAAGAGATGAAAGATGCAGCTGCCTTTGCGGACAGCTTGTCTGCTGATGCCATTTACGAGAATGTCTGCGCTCGCAACTTCTGAGCAACTGCTCCAGAAGTTGCAAGCAGGAAGCGAAGAAGACAAAGCCTTGTCTAAGACTTACTGCTGACGTTAATCCTAATGACTAAGACATACACAAGCTCTTCTGGGCCAAACAAGCAGCTATTGACAGAAGGATGAAGCAATGGCCTCCCTTGATGTGAAGCCCAGTGGTTCATTTGTTTCGATGACCTGCGCACAGCAGGGTCATAATCGCTCTCATATCAAGTAAACAAACATAATTTCTAATTATAGGTGTACCTTGCTAGTACCAAGTAAGGCACAGGATTCTCTATCAGGTCTCCCTTAAATATTCTTGGTAAAATTCAACAAGGTGTCAAAAACATTCCTAGGAGAATGTGGCCCATATCGACACTGCAGCATCACACAATTGCTGCTGATTTGTTAGCAGGTCTATGAAATGGATCTCAATTTCAATTTCACTGAGTTTGTGTAAAATTCTTCCCTCTGAGCTCTGATCTCAATAAGTATTTTCATCCACACAACTACCCCTTGTATGTTTTTTTATCATTCTTTTTAAACCCACATCTTAGATGAGTCTTTAAAAAACAAACATATTTCCCAATTCTGGTGCGCAGTGTAAGCTTCAGAAAGTTGCCTTCATCTCATCTAGATGCATTGGGTTGCTTTCTTGCGTTAGAAGTGAGAGCTGATGAGGACTTTTGTTGTAGCCGTTCTGTGCATTGTTGTCTTATTAACAGAGACTTACACTCTGCTGCACAGTCAGTGACTTCCCATTTAAAACCTAGATAAGAAAGCGCCCCTCTCCCATGCTATGACACAGGGCCCCACACTCTCTTTGTATAAATCAAACCGCTTTAAACTCCCTGGAAATCCAGGCCCTGAGAAAGAGTCCCCTGAGTGGCAGTGGAATGATATCCAATCCAGAGGGTTGGGGGTGAGGCTTGAGGGTCTGGGAATCACACCCCCTTTTGGTTTTGGCTTGTCCCCAGTGTCACCAGCAGCCCTTCTGTGTGAAGCCGTTTGTCCGAGTCGGGGCTAATTGGGAATTCCCTGAGCACAGAACACTGACGATGAGAGCATGATGAAGGAAGGGGAAAGTTTTGCTCCGGACTTCCAAGCAAAACACAGCAGGGATGTGGATGTGCACCGTGGGCCATGGCAAACTGGAACAGTGACAGATTGAAGCAAAAATAAATAAAAAGTGCATGTGTATGTTTGCAGAATGGAGAGGGGTGGAAAGAGGCTGGGCAGGGTCACAATTCATCCATCAGGAGGGAAAACAGGCAACAGAGACAGTCTGTGTTTACTGCCCAAAAAAAAGAGGAGAAAGGAGAGGCTTCTCCATCTGTTACTATTTCTGTTTGTGCAATGATATAAATAAAATAAAAGAAATGACATCAACAAAGCCCATTTATTTTAACAAACATGCGAATGATTGAAGTGTGAAGGTGCATTTCTTGCAAAATGTTGCGTAGGCTAAAAGCAACACTTGCAAAGTTAAACTGTGTGATCACAGATGTATATAGGAAATACACTTGTTCCAAGTTCTTCTTCAGTTATGAATTACTGTTTACACACTATGCAGTGGCATCTACTGTTTGAAATAAGAACTACAGTGAGCGTAGTGCGCCTGGCGTTGATGCAAGAACTAGCTTGTGCACATAACCATACCAAGCCATACCCAAACCTTTACGGTTTCAAAAATACAACATTTTTCCTTCATCTCATTCCTATGATTTCAACTCCTTTTAAGGGGCAACAAGGAAAAAATGAGTTTTATCCAGCTGTAGGGAGAACAAATTAATGCCCCACCCCTACATGTTGCTCCATCCTGCCAGTCAGCTTGATGGCTTTTAAGAACGATAAATACAAGTCTTTAAGTATATCCCCAACAGAACAGTATATAAATGATTTTTTTATAGTTATTTCCTGAGTAAGTACCATTAAAATATCTGGTTTTTAAACTTGTGTTGCACTAAAGAGAGCAGAGTTTTAAAAGAGGTATGTGAAGTTAGGACAACACATAGGTTTAGACTATTAATTGAAATTAAAATAAATGTTGTAAAATCAATATGAAATCAATTAAACCCTATTTTACATTTCTGTATGGAATTATCTTATTAATACTAAAATATCGTGAGAGTCTCATACCAGCCCAGGCCTTATTGCAGTAGTCAAGGGTGGAAAAATAAGAAGCAAACTCCTGTTCATTCCAGACTAAAGTGCATTGACAGAAACCATAATTTCAGGAAGGGACAGTACTAAGCAATGCAAAGGATGAAAAGTGAATGAGATTTAATGAGAGAGAGCACAGATGATGCAGAGCCTTGACAAGTGGGGTAAAATTAGAGAGTTGCAGTTTCAGGAGAGACAGAGGGAGTGAACAACTATTTCACACGTCAGACAATCAGACTCCAACACCGAAGTGTGCAGAGAGGTGATCTGGATGGGCTGAAGCATGAGGAGCAGGAGGGAGGACAGCAGGGAAGGAGTGAAGTAAAAATACAGACTATTGAGTCAAATATGATTTTAAAAATACTGCTTCTCTCCCTGCTGAAGTGTTCCAGCCGCTGCAGCAGTAGCCAACATCTCAGACACTCCCATGGTCTGCGACCTGCGCCGCCATGTTCACACAAACTCCCTCACCCTGCTTCATCCACCAGGAGAGCTGACCGAATCAAAGGGTAAATAATTCACAGCTGCAAAGCACTTCAAACACAGAGGCCCCTCACTCCCATCTGAACCCCCCCTACCCTGTCCCTCACATGACCATAAATCATTCTCACTGTATCAACGCCACACTTTTATTTATGAAACACCCCGTAAGTCAGAGTCCCACAAAACCACAGGGGTACAGCTACCGCTACACCGCGGGGCCCCCCCCCCCCCCCCCCCCCCCCCCCCCCCCCCCGCGCCCGGGCCCCCCCCCGCCGCGC
>CAEGAF010098948.1:0-18004 GCA_903067075.1 Micropoecilia bifurca | reverse complement strand
TTATTTACTTCAGCAAAGCTCACAGTTTTTACCAAATTCTGTATCTTTCTGTGTTCTTCTAAATCTGCTCCTTAGTCACATCTTTTCGGGGTTGGTGCTGCCTCTAGTGGTGTGGATGTGGTAACACAACTAATATAATTACATTACTAAATCAGAATACAACAAAGTCTTTATTATTTATTATTACATTTTCATTCTCTTAATAATGTAGAGCTAATGAAATGATCTAAACCGTAAAGTGGTTCCAGTTTCTCTCGATGGCCACTGTGAAACTGTGGCTCATTTTAAATACCTTGGTTCATTCCTGGACAGTCAGTTCAACTTTGCTGAAAACACTGACTATATTTTCAAGAACTGTTCTCAGAGACTCTACTTTTTAAGAAGACTTAGTGATCTATGTCTTGAATTTGGGGGGAAAAAAAATCATATTTTATTTATCACTCAGAAGGGTTCAGTGAATGCGCATACAAAACTGCTGGGTTCGGTACCTCAAAAAAGGTTAAGAACTACTGCTCTAACCGGTACGATCGTGATAGAATGGTGGTATGATCGCGGTCCGCCTCGGTGCGGTTCAGGTAGTGAGCTTTTCCACTTATATGCTCTGTTTGTTGTTGTGGGTGGGTCACAAGTGCGCAGCAGCTGTTTTCAATTCTTTGCTTATGTCTGCTGCAACACTCAGCAAAGGACCTCAGTGTTGTAGTTCTGGACTCAAATAGACAAGGATATTTAATTTTGTTTCATAGAAATTCTTTGCTGGCCCAAACATAGTAATAAAGACTCAGACCAGTTGATTATTTTGCTGTAAATATTAATATAATTACATGCAGGCACGTGATTTTTTTAATGTGTAACCTTTTGAATTTATTTTATGCAGTCAAAAGATGTAAACTAATAGCCATGCTTGAACTATTATTTTAACCAAAATTCACATCACAAGCTAATATATAGTTCTAGTGTTTCACATTGTCAGCAGGAAGGTGCAGCACGTCAGAAAACTGACCAGCTGCTCCGTTTCTCTCTTTTTTTATTACTGCCTTTCTTAAGAGCAACGAGCTGCTAGCAGAGCTGCAAAATCTTAATTATTCCGCTGCAAAACTTACCGCATGTGTTCCTGGTGCTGATTGTTATTAAACTCATTACTGCCTTCAGACTGAGCAGCTCTCTAATAGCAGACGGTATGTCTGCGGTCCACAGCGCTAACCTATAATGTTGGTTTGGAGTTGTCTCATTAACCAATGCACCCCTGGTGTCGTTCCCTGATTGGTTCTGCTAATATTACCCCTGAAATAGGTACTAAAATCTAATAACAGCTGTGCTGAGCCGCACCAGATTTGCCAGCGGAAAACTAATCTGGCCGAGGCTGACTGAGACTGAACCAGTCAGACTAGTGGAAAAGCTCCTTTAGATCAGTTGGTGCCTTTATGGAGTGGGCAGGTGACAAGTTCTGCTAAGAAGTAAAAACAGCATTTCCATCTCAGCAGAGGAATTCATATTAATTTATATACATATTACATTAATTCACAACAAATGTCATCTCACTTTACAAATATACAAATACAAGACGCTTTACAAAAATATTATTTCAATTCAATCACACAATCCAACACGATCTAATTGATCCTAAGTTCTCAAACAATACAGTATGCTCAATTAATTATTCAAAGTAAATCAAAATGTTTATATCTAAGGAAACACTGCAGATTGAATTAAGTCATTGACTTGTGACATTAACTCCTCCTTGACCAGCATGTAGCAACAATCATTTGCATCATATGGGGCATTAATTTAGCAACAGTGGAGAGGAAGAAAACCAGCAGAGCGTGTCTCAGTTTAACCCTTGTATGTCAAGATGGGGTCCAACCGACCCCACACACATAAAACTTCTATCATTTTCCATAGTCCTCTACGTTTGCCTCAGTCCACGCACGCACAAGGGTTAAGCGGTCATTTCCCACGACTGACTGGGAGTTTGAGAAGACAGAGCAGAGACACAAAGAAAAAATGGCTGATCAGTGGCTAGACAGAGCATTTCCTCTGTTATATCAGACACTTTGTCATTGGGAAAGGAAACATTCTCATTTTCTTGGCATTGCAAAAATGGCAATTTACTGCCTCATCTCCAACAACAAGCACTTTTGGCATGTCTTTTGTTTTCTTTGTGTTCACTTTTGGGGGGTTGGTATGTTGATCTTGCCTCATACCTCTTGTTGATGTATTTTTTGTTTGTGTTGTAAAGGTTTTATTGGCTCAAGCTCCTTTATTTGATTTTGGTTAGACAGGAAAGTAGGTAGTGAGAGAGGGGGGAGACATGCAGCAAAGGTCAATAGGCAAAGGTCACTTGAACTTGTAACCTCCACATTGAGGACTAAAGTCTCCATATGTGGGTTCTTTAACCCTGCACCACCACAGCCCCCCTTGTTGTTGATGTTTGAAGCCCAGGTTTCCCTCGGAGGTTCCTGTTGAAGTGCAGTGAATGTTTTTCAGTGGGATTCTTACGAAGTCGAAGTTTGTCCTTGGACGTGGGGTCGGTGGAGTTGTTTCTGTTTCAGCTGTTTGTTTTTCTTTGGTGGAGTAGGTGTTGAAGTTGAATGTGGGTTTCCAGCTCAGAGCTGGCCACGCTGATTCATCTAGATGAGTCGTCTCATCAGTTTTAACGTGAGACTTTTTTTTGGCTTAACTCCAAGATAGTTCCAGGGTGAGCTGCTTGGTGCAGGCCATGCAACCTCTCCATTGTTTTGAGGAAGAGTTGTTTCATCTCTACATGCATTTATCTCAAAATTCTCCTCCAACTGTTGAAACTTCATTTCTATTGACTGAAGTCATTGCATAATATTGAGCTGGTTGTTGTTTTGAGTCATTGGTAGGGTTGAACCTGGATTCGGTATCCTTCTCCAGAATATGAATCTTTATTTAAGCCAATTGAAGTGTTTGTATAATACTGCTTATGTCCCTGGTGTCTGCCAGAGTCATTTGCACAGATTCAGCTTGAAAATGGAAAAAAAGGAGGAAAAAGCTCCGACAGTCCTTTTGATTTGAAGTAATCCAATTGTCAACAATGTAAGTATTATTATAAACACTGTGTCTATAAAATAACTAAAAGGGCAACGAAATCAGCAAGGGGAGAGAGAGCAGGATAAGTTGTTCCTCCTTCAGTTGTCAGACTCGACGCTTGAGTCGAGTCTGATTAAATGATTGCCAAGTAATTGATAGGGTGATGGCAACATTATGTCAGTCAATGTTCTCCTCCATTAAAGAACCACAGCAAGCAGAATACCAGGCCAGATGTAGCTTCTATTGAGAGATATAACAGAGAGAAAACAAAACAATTGGAATAGCAGAAAATATTGCAAATTAGAGAGGAGTACAAAAAGAAGAAAGTGAGAAAAAGTGGTCAGTTTATTCTCCAGTAGTTTAAGGCATGGTATCATATACACGTTTTATCAAAAAGCAAAACTTTTAAGCCTCATTTTAAAAGTAGATAAAAGCGTTAAAACTTGGGATCTGGTTTCTCAGGAGAGGAGCCTGATCACAAAGGATCTGCCTCCTATTTTACTGTTAGAACCTCAAGGAACCAGCAGTAAACCAGCAGTAAAGATCTCAAGATCTGTTAGGGACATATGGACCAATCAGATCTCTGTATAATGGCTGTGATTATTAAGGACTGTGAGAAGGAGAGTCAATTTCTATCCTGTAAATTCTAACAGGGAAGCAACAAAGAAAAGCAAAAATATAAGAAATATGATCTCTGTTTTAATTTTCACAACTCTTGCTGCAGCATTTTGGATGATCTGATGACTTTAAATTGTATTTTGTGGACTTCCTAACATTAAAGAAATACAGTAGTCCAGCCTTTAAGAAACAAATGCATGGACTAGTTCAGATCAAGTGGTTGAGTAAGCAGGTCCTTTTTCAGAACTTTCAGTCTAAAAACAACTGTTGGGTTGTAAGAATTAAAAAGAAGACTCCTCTGATTGTCGTCTGTGGTTCAAGATTAGCTTCACATTGGGAATGTGAAAATTCTAGTCCATGTCTAGAATGAATCTGTGTGTGTGGTGACTCTCCTGGAATGGATTTCACTTGACAGTCATCTCAAGACCATGGTTCTCCCCTTTGTTTTTGCACCTTTTCCCACTGCACTTCTTCCTTCCACACAGTTTTCTGTGAACAACCAGCTTCTTCACTAATGACATTTTGTGTCTTTGACTGTCTTCTGGACATGTGTCCAGTCAGCAGTCTTCCTGTAGCCTGCAGCCAGCGTGTGAGTCCACTCAAAGACTCAGGAAATCTAAGGAGGTGTTTTGAGATCATTAATTATAGTGTGACACCATGAGTTCCCAATAGTGACCTTTTTTAAAAGTATTCAAATTTTCTGAGACAATAAATTTTGAGTTTTTTCAATCTAACTTTCAATCTGTTTCTTCTAATGACTTACAAGAAACAAAGGCTTGGAATATATCACTCTGTGTGTGATGATTCTGTATAATGAGCTTCACTTTCTGTGATGACTGGCAAGAAATGTTGCACTTTTACACAATATTCAAAGTTTTAAAAATGTACTATTACAATTTGTATCAAATCTTGGTGCTCTTGTTCCTCTGATGTTTCATTTCAGTTTTGTTTTATTTATTTATTAGATTAACCTCTGACTCACACACAGTCAGTATTCAGTTCTTCTGTTCTCTCTGATCATCTTTGTCTCACAGGTTCTAGTGTTTCATGTTCCCCTTACACAAGTCCAGGCTATGCGCACAATCCGCCCGAAGAAAGCAGGCAAAGTTCCAGGAGTAGAGATCCAGTATGGCAATGCTGTTAAACCCCAAAAGATCCTGGTTCATCTCCAGCAGGTAAAAACTATTTTAGATCTGATTTTAAATACGACTTTTTAAAGATATATCTTAATAACTTTGTAATTGACTTGACTTGACTTTCCTTTTGTGACTCTAGACTTTTGGTGAGTTTGGTTTGTGTCACTGCTAACTAGTGAAGTTATGATTAAATTCACACAGCAAGTTCTGTTAAATGCTTTCTTCATTTGCAACATATTTTAGAAATGTATGTTTCTAATACATTTCTAATAACTTCTTCCATTGTTATTCACATGCAGTTTGAATTATTACCCACTAAATGCCAATAATAATCATCATCATCATTTTCTTTGTGTGATATGCTGGGTAAAGGCAATATATTTAGGAAGAAAATTAAAACTATTGAGCATAAATTTAGTATGCTAATTTTAAAAACTGTATAACTGACAAAACACTAAATCATGTTGAATTTTTTGATAAACTAATTATTAATGATGTGTTGTAAAGAATACAATACAATAGTCAAATTATTTGTTCATTTATGTCTAACCTATTTTTGATGTTTGTTTCAGGCTAAGGAATTTTGCCACATCCTTGCTTTGACAGTGGAAATGCTGATTCAGTCATCAGTTACCAGTTCAGAATCAAATTACCAGTAAATACCATGTTCTGATCGCTGACTTGCATTAGCAGCTGTTTTTATTTTATTTTTTTAGTAAATTATTTTTGAGTAATTAATTGTACAATGTTTTCAGTGCTCAAAAAAAGCAGAAAAGAAACATACAGCATTACAGACGATGAATTCAAAGCTAACAAATAAATCAAACCAATAACAAAGAACACCATATATTATCTAAAGAAACATAGCTGCAAATTATTGCTTGAAATAATCAAAGCTTGATATCAGTCATGAATTCCTATTCTTTAACACATTGCTGTAATATTAGAGCTGGTTATTGATGATTTTAAGTAGTGTGCTGTTGTCATTTAGTATTAGGAAATTATTGTCAGAAGTTAAAGAATATTATTCTCTAATTGTGTTGGCATTAATCTTTGTTCCATTTGGAAGGTGTTAGTATATTACTGTGTCTTGATTGTGATTTTCAATCTGAGATTAACAAAGTATTTTCATTCATTCATTCAAATGTTGTTTCAGTCTGTAAAATGTATCATTTTTGGTGGCTTCAATTAAGTTAATTTACTGTTTTGTACTAGCTTTAGTCACTTCTTAGTACTATGTTGAGTACTTTAAGAAATGAAATTAATTCTGATGTTGCTTTCTGTATGTAACTGATTTAATTATGTTCAAATAACTATGTAAAATGTTTATGCTGAACATAAGCAGGTTTTATTGTACTTGCATGACAACAAGATATGTTGAAACAACTCAAGCTAAGTGAGTTAATAATTTACATTCTAAATCTAATAGTTATTTATGCAATCAATATTGTCCCTCATTGCTTTCCGTATTGCATCTTCAAGCCAAGAAAAATACCAGAAAAAATAAAAGTAATAACACAGAATCTTTGCTTATAATGCTTGTGACATGTTATAGTCTACAGTCGACTGTTCTTGTCTCTATGCTGCAGTGAAAAGTGTCGTGTGCAACTAAGCTAGGTTTGCTCAGTGGGTACAATGATGCAATACAGAAAGCAAGTATTGCATAATATGAACATTATTTGCATAAATACATTTTGGATTTAGAATGACAAATTTCTGTTTGATAAACTTGCTTACCTAGAGTTTTTTAGCATATCTTGTTATGTAAATATAATGAAATCCACTTATGTTCAGCATAAAACATAATTTTAAATAGCAATTTAAACAAAAAAACAGTTGCATAAAACAGGCATCATCATGATTTTATTTCACAGAGTATGGTGTGAACTTTTTAATTAAAAAATGCTTGATTTTGTAATCTATATAATGCAAAAAGTTAAGTGTTTGAAAGTAGTGAGGGTTTTGGACGTCCATATTCAGGACATCCCCATACATTAGTCCATTTCTGCTCAAGCAAACCTGCAAACTGAGGGCAAGGTTTGAACATTTGTACAACTGATTTCTGTGTTGAAAAAAAAATTTTGCTCCATGTTTTTTTCATGTATGTGGATTAACAAAATAATGCTGTTGTTGGTGATGTAGGCAGAAAAAATAAATCTGATGAGAGTAATACTTCAGAATATTGTTTAGAACAAATCATTTATTTCTATGAAATATCAAGATGTATTTTCAGAGTAGTAGAGAACTGATCTAGTTTTTAGCATTGACATGTGAGTACATGAAACTGCACCCTGAGTGCGTTGATGCTCATTTCCATGACTCTTCTCCACACATGATTGTGTATTAGGTTGTTCTTGGACCTATTTTGGGTTTGTAAATGCTGGGTTTGTCTACAAAACTGATTGCAAGCATGCACATCTTCTTTCATAAGGGAAATAAAATATTCAAGGATGTCACTAAGTTGCAAACAAGAAACAATTGAATGACTTTATGGTAATTCAGAGTTCAGTGGTTTCACTCAAGAAGACAGAAGTGAGATGTGGTTGTGAAATACAGAGACTGAGTTGGACCAAAGGATTGTTGAACCTTCTTAATTTATACACTGCAGCAGTAACACATGTTTTACTGGTTTCAGCAGAGAAATACCTGGGATCATGCAATGGTCTGAATGTGACACATAACACCAATGGTAAAACCCTGTGAACCTGTTTCTCATTTGGAAATGGTACCACAAGAGATTCTGTCAAAGAGATAAGCATAGGCATCAGCAGAGGATCTGAGAGTAGAATGTAGAACAAACAATAAAACTGCCATTTATTTTTCTGTTCAGGTGTTTAGCTAACTGCCACCACATGTTGTCTTCTGATTCATGCTGGTCCATATGCAGCACAGGTGTGATGGTCAGATGATTTTGGGGCAACACTTTGTGCATTGGTACTGCATAAAGAACTATGAGGATACATACCTTCATCAACCTTCATCATGTCATGTCTTCATTGGTGATGATAATGAAGTCTGGAAGTCTGCTGCCTCTTAGGTTGCTTTGCACTTCATGCTGCTCTGTTACTAAGGCAGTGGGCTGATGTGGGAAGCTGTTAAGGGTGAAGTCAGAGGTTCATCACCTTTCACACCTTTCACAGTCTGACGGGAAAGCAAGAGATCGTAAAAGAGACTGACAGTATTTTAACATGCCATTTTCCATTAGGTTAGTTGATATAGAAGAAATTACCAATGCAACAGATGGTGAGAAATTAGCTCTAGATGTAAAAAAAAAAAAAAAAAAAAAGCTTTAGATATAATAAATCGTGATATTGTAATTAAAAACTATGAAATTCGGGGAGTAGTTTTGAACTGGATGAGGAGCTATTTAAAGAGCAGAAAACGATTTGTGAAGATGGGAGATATTGAATCTGGAGATTGTGTGTGGGGTACCTCAAGGATCAGTACTGGGACCAGTTTTACTTCATTTGTATACAAAGGACATAAGCAAAGTGTCTAATCTATTAAAATTTTAGTTATTTGCTGGTCTCTGGTGTTCTAGTCTCTGGTGAAAACCTGCAACCTTTTTCAATAGTTGCCTCAGAAATCAGTACATTTAAAAAATGGTTTGACAATAATAAATATTACTAAATTTGGACAAGATTAAAATCATGGTTTTTTTTAATTGTTACAAGAAAGCGCAAATTGAAGTTCAAATGGAGTGTGTGACTAGAGAGAGTAATAAGTTTATGTCATATGTCATCCAAAAGATCTCAAATAGGTTTAAATTAGCTTTGGACCTGATTCTCATTCAATTTGTTTATGATTATTTTCTTTTTTTAGTGCAATAAAATCCATCACCAGGTCTTGAAAAGGAAAGCTAGATGATGGATGCACAACTTGTGGTTGTTAGAAAGTGTGGTGGATTGTGTGTAGCAAAAATGTGACACCATTTGCCAACATTTTCAGCTGCAACAGAGAACCGTTTAGGGAAAGCTTGTTGTTTTACAGAGAAACTCACACAGTTTAAACCTTTCTCTGATCTGAAGGGGGAACCAGAACCATGTCAGGATTAGTTAATGGGCTGTCTGTCAGGTCAGGTAATGGCTTGCAGACAATGTTTAAAACAATAGTACTGTCATGTAGTTCACCATCTTCAGCAGTAGGCACAACATTTGAAGATTTTTTCAGCTTTAGGAAGTGCAATAGTTGGCACCTGAGAATAAAGCCGTTTATGGGAACCTGATGTCTTCCCCCTTTATGATTTCACCATAAGTTAAGTCCTTTCCATGGATCGAAGTGAACATGGAAGTGTTCAAAATATCAAATTCGTCTCTTTCTAAATACAAATGACCACCCTGAGGTCAAACACAAATCTCAAGTCCTCTAATCCAACATTCAAAATCAGTGTAAATGAAAGCGTTTTTATGTCTGATGGTTTTATCTCAGTTGGCCTCCCCGTCGCCCGGTGGCGCTGTTGTCTTCATGTAGTACTTCCTGTAGTACTTATTTGAGTGTTTCCGGGTCAGGCGGCGTTCGGGCTGTGTTGATGCTCTGCACCACGTGTTGTTTCTGCCTTCATCTCTACCTTTGACCCAAACAGACGGAGTCAGTTCATCAGAACCAGCCAGAATATAAGACAAACCCCTGAGACTCTACAGCCATGGGCCCGGTGAGAAGACAGCTTAACATTTACACACTTCCGGTTTGTGGGACTGAGCTGCTTGATTTGAATTCAACCTGTAGGTTGAAATCAGACTGCAGACAGAAAAGACTTTAAACTTTAGCTTGTGTTTAGAGCGTTTTAAGCGTTTTGTGCCAGATGTAGGAACACAGATCGTCTCCAGGTCACAGTCTTTACTGCTGACGACCACAAGATCAAAGAGCCGCTGTTAGGGTCACTCCAGTGCCTGGACATCTTGAAGGCGATGGTTAAAATCTGTCTGAACGCTGATACTTTTAATTGGTGGGGTTGGATTCTTAGAGTCTCACTGTCTCTAACTTTTTTGGGGGGCAAAATGAATGTACGTAGCTGGACACAGACATCAGGCTACTTGTTGAGCTTAAGGTGATGTATTGATATTAGCTACTCATCTTTTAACTAGCATCACCTGCATCACAGCTTTACTTAACAGTCCGTTAGTTTGGGGGAAAACTGTGAAAAGTTCTTTGGGTTTTGCTGGTTTGCTGCCATGATTCTAACACACCTGAGCAGCAGCAGCAGCAGCTGGGAAAACCCAGCGCCAGTGTCGTAGTTTTTTAAATTTTTATATAAACTTTATTTCTTGTAAACAACAATACACAACTGTGCTGTGTACATATTAGGAAAAAACAAACAAAAACAAGACGAACATAATTGCCACGGGGAACATAAAGTACAACAGTGACAAGAAAATGACAGTCAAAATAATCTTGCATGAAGAAAATAGTACAAATTGTTGTAAATGTGCCAGAATCACAGTGAATTAACAGATCATCCAAAATTCCAAGTTGATTGCAAGTCCATATTGTTGTCTTTGCTTTTTGATTAGTTGAAGGTTGAATTGTAAATATATAATATTTACGTTAAATCAAAAAAATGAAAAGTCTGTTTTTTTCCACAAAGATTTACATTTATGTAGGTGAAATTTAGCCTTAATAAGTAATAAATTGATAAAGAAACTTTTCAAATACATTTTTTCATTTTGTTGAAATCCAAACAAGATATTTTTCCAATATAATTGAAAACCTGCTGATATTTTTGAGGCTCGGAAAAACAAGACATGTAAGCAATGGATCAAACAATTGTAATGGCTGAAAAAAGTGTGCGGTACAACAGGCACAGATACGGGAAGTATCAAATACTGTATCAAATTGAGATATGAATAATAGATAGTTGGTAACTCGGAGGTAAAAATAAAAACAATTTCAAGTCCAGAGGTTGACTCAGTGATGGGCAGCGCCCCCCCATGCCACCGGGCCTGGTCCCACATGATATTAATTATCCACAAACCTGTAAAAAAATCAACTTTCATGGTTTAATTTGAACGGAGATTATTAGAGCTTATACAAAAACCTTTGAGAACAAAGTCTGTAGTGTGAAGTAGTAAATATAACCAAGTTCTAATAAACTGCACATTCAGTAGCAAGTAGCCAAGAAAGATTGATTAATTTTTGGGAAGTAAATACATTAGTTGTTTTTTGTCAGAATCATCAGATAAAGTGTAGATTATGGAAAGGCTTACAGTAAACTAGTTAAACATTGGAATCTTGACAGCTGAAATGGAAATGTGTTGTATGTGCCCCCCATACTGCAGCTCCGCTCAAAGAAGCGCCGGCCGACATTCCGCCGGCTGTTGAAGACTAGTGGTATGAAACTGGAGAACAAGCTGAAGAGCCGCCAGCTGAAGCAGCAGAATGTGGCCAAGAAACAACGCAAGGAGCAAAAGAGGCTGCGGCAGGCAATGAAAGGTGCTGCACTCCAGATGCCCCGGCCGCTAGAGACGTACAGGAAGAGACCAGGTGAGCCAGGCTGAACATTGCATTACACATACACAACTGTCAGAGGTTGATGGGTCCATCAGTAAACTCATTCTCACCTTTTTGACAGAGGAGGAGGGAGAGGAGGAGAAGTTCCTGGAGAGCCTGCCCTCTGACATGATGGATGAAGAAGACTTAAAGGAAATGACTGCCATGGCTCGAAAAGCATCCTTCATAACCAGAGACCTGTCATCCTGGTAACATGCACGCTGTCAATCATATGACTTAGTGAACTGGCAGTAACTGAGGTGTGTTCGTTTCCTCCCAGCGGGCCAGTGCATAGCAGCAAGAGGAAGAACGCTGACGTGGTTCGCAGCTACGAGAAGATTCCAAGAAAGATGGCAAAGATGGAGGAGAAAGAGGTAATCCAACTGCTTCCAATCAAAGACAAAGACAGAGTGATTCCAAGGAGCATCGAAAGAGGTAACTTCCACGTTACTTACTATTTATTATTTACTACAATTCATTTGATTGCTGTGGTCACTTGTGAAACTGTCTTTTTTTGTTTTTTTTAAGCGGTTAAACAACATCAGGAGGAGGAAGAGGAGCTTGCAGTGATGCCAGAGCAGGAGGAAGATGGTAGGAAACAAAGCCTGGTCTGTCAAACTCTTATCAAGTTTATTATCTTGGACATGATGGTCTGTGCAATAACAATTGTCGTTACACCAGTGTCAACGTTTTCATAAGTTTTCTCAAAATTAATTTGGAGTAAAAGAGAAATTATGATCTACTAGAAAGATTAAGGGCTCCACATGCAGCTGCAGACCAACTGGTTTGACCTAAGTTTGATGTGCCTGTCTCCTGTGCAGATGGAATGCAACTCGGCTACATGGAGATGACACCAGAGGAAAGAGGGCAATTTAGAATTCAGACATTAAGCATAAAGAAGCAGCGCATTGCCAGCATGGCTTCAGCCATCATCTCAGATCCATTAAACAATGTAAGTGGTCTAATTTCATCAAGATGAAGGGAGGAGGTAGAATTATTTTTGATTTTCATGAAAACAAAAAGTTAATATCAGGAGAGGGAGAATAATTAATTGATGGAACATTATCTCAGCCAATCTCCTCCAGGAAGGGACCACAGCTAAACGGAATGAAACACCATGTATAGCTTCTACAGAGAGAGACATTACTAAGGAAACAAAAAGTTACCCGTTGGAATTACTTCAAATGATGCAAATTAGAAAGGAGAAGAAAAAAGTGAGGAAAAAGTGGTCACTATGTCCTCCAGTAGCTGCAGCATAACTACAGAAATAGCTCAGGATAACCTGAACCAGTCTAACTATAAGTTTGATCAAAAAGCAAAGTTTGAAGCCTTGTCTTAAAAGTAGACAGGTTGACCCTGTCACTTTAAAATTTAAGCTTCAATATGTTCAAAAAACAAACTGATTTGGCTATGTCAAAAAGAGCATTGTAGAAATACCTAATGTTGCTTTTTAGTCATGTTTTCAATTTCTTTGTGTTACATGTATGATTTTTCATATATTGTCAATGTTTTATTTTACATTACTACCATTTCACTTCTTAACAGTTTTTAGATGCTGTCTAGAAAACTTTATCTAAGCAGGGTTTCCCCCAGTGTATTATAAGCCTGGCGGCCCGCCATGCTTTACTAGCCCCACCTCCAGGCTAAGCGTTGCTTGTTTACGTTTCAAGGAAAAGAAAAAAAAATCCGATTTTTTATTTTTATTTTTAAAGCCGGGTATCAAGAGTTTCTTTTACTCTTAGCATTTCACCAGCTGAGCAGATTTATTCCTAGAGGATAGATTTATAATAGACAGGTTTATAGTTTATGCATTTAAACCCGACATCACATGGACCAATCACACAGCTGGCGCCTCTGCGCTTTGCCTCGCGCTGCCGCCTGTAACTCAAACTGGACACAGGCTGACCTGTATGGATATTTACATCAACCTACTGTGAGGAATTATGATCCTTTGAAGAACTCCGGGTAAGAGTTTAAAACCCTCCTCGTTAGCTCTGGTTGCGCAGCTCAAAGTGAACCGCAGGAATAAGTTGTAGCAAATTCAGAGGCGAGTTGTGAAGTGGTGAGAATGATTTATCTTTGTGAACGAAGATAAATCTTTCGTTTATATCTCAACATGCTGCCCAGCCTGTGGCTCTGTGTCTGTCTTCCCTGTAAAGTTCGTGTCTGTGTCCCCGTTGGCCAGAGCGTCTGTGGACAACGAGCAGCACTGACCTCATCATGCAGGTTCAGCCCGGTGAGGAGCTGAATCTGGCTTTAACGCGGAATCACGCTGATTTTATATTATTTTATTAATATTTTTGTATTATTTTTCCGGTTACAGATGCATCAAACCATAATCAAATGCGTTGTCTACCTGGAGTTAGATTGTTTTGTTACCATAGCAACAATCTGATGCTGTGTTTAATCTTTAAATTTACAAACACAAATTAGTAAACTGCGATTATAACTTATTGCTTTTTAGGCTGGCCAATTAAACTACTCCCTTCTCCTATATTTCACTAAATCTAACACAGAAGCTGTTAGAGGTGCTGATGATTTTAGCAGCTCAAGGGGCCAGTAAGTCAAATGGGAGATTTAATTCAATGCTGCTAATGTGGCATTAGCAGCTCTTCCATTTCGTGTCTGTTGAGTTTTTAATAATTGTCACAGAGACTATTTTGGTTGGTCGAGTTTATGGGACGAGTTTCTCATATCTCTGCTTGCACTAACTATGAATATTCTTTGAAGTTTTACAAAGTCAACTTGCCAGCTTCTTAAAATCTTGTTTTTAAGTGTTAAACAATTTAAAATCAATTATCTATCAATTGAATAAAATTTAACAGCATTGATCATCTCAATAAGCAAATGCTACATTTATGTATCTGTGGTCTGTTTTTAAAATATTAGTGTTTATGGGGCCCCTGAAGCCCTTGGGTCCTGACTTAATTTGGATTAAGACTCCCTGGTAAAGTCTATTAAGGAGCCCTGGAGAGGAGGGTCCGTTGGATAGTCGAACCTTGGCTTCAGGAAGGACAGTGAGGTTTTCGTCCTGGTAGTGGAACACTGGACCAGCTTTACACCCTCAAGAGTCCTAGAGGTTGTGATCTACAGCTTTCACTGCAGCGGTTCGCATCTGAGTGTGATGTTTTTGTGAGCCTTATGCATAATGGTAAAATGTTAGTCAACCAAATCATAACATTTCAATACTTTCAATTGATAAAATAATGTATTTGATGGATGACTTTAATGTTTTTAGTAATGATTCCTATAGCTCTTTTCTGTAAAACAAAAATAGGATTTGTAATTGTATTGCATGCTTTACCCATATTTCAATGCAATTAATCAAGTGTGGAACAATTATTTCATTATACAAGACATACAGAGCTTTATCATTTAATAATTCCCTTACTTTACCTAGAACTGCAATAGATATAGCGAGTTTGATACTTAGATAATTTATGTCAGATTTTCATCAATTATAACACCCAAAAACTTCACCTCACTGACCGTACAAATTTCAAAACCATCGACTCTAAATGGAACCTCGATAATTTTCTTTTTGCTACTGAATATCATACTGGATTAAAATAAACTCAAAGGTTGTTAAAAATTATCAGGCAGCAGAGGTTTATGGAGAAGTACCATTATTCACACTCGATGCCGTATGCCAGTCAGCTCAAGGCCTAGCAGTGGTTTCCAAACATTTTCTGGGCCCCCCATGATTTACATTAGCTGTCTGGTTGAATGACAGGGGTGGGGAGGGGGCTGGATTCTTAGAGACTCCCTGTTCTACTCAGCCCCGGCTTCAGACGAACAAGGGGGGGAATCAACTTTTTTGGGGACAAAATAAATCGTAGCTGAACACAGACAACAACATTGGTAGCCTACAAGCTACTTGTTAAGTTTAAGATGATGTATTGATATTAGCTAGTCATCTTTTAGCTAACTTTACCTGCATCCAACTACTTTATTCAAATCAATTAGTTTGGGGGGAAACCTGTTAAAAGTTCTTTGTGTTTTGCTGATTTGCTGCCATAATTCTAACACACCTGTAGCTTTACAGCAGCATCAGGTCTCCTTCACTGCCACACAGGTGTAAACCAGCAGAGTGTCATAGTGTTCATGTTGTGTTTAAAGGCAACTCAGAAAAACAGGTTACGACATGTTAACAACGGATTAAACAGTTTTAACTGCTGATAAAAGTGACAGAGGACACAGATATGGGACGTGTGGAAGACCTACTGTATCAAATTGATAGAGGAATAACAAAGAGTTGGTCATTCTAAGGTAAAAACCCAGCACATACAGCGTTCGTGTTTGTTTGGGTTTTTTTTTCATCCAGGTGGCTTCCTGCACCCCCCCCACCCCATTGCCCCCTGCAATGGCACTGTGCCCCCCCTAGGGGGCGCGCCCCACAGTTTGGGAACCTCTGGCCTAGAGTATGATCATAAGAGTAGGACAGTGAATTCTTTTGAAGCCAGTTGAGTCTATGCTAACATTAAAGGCTACGTTTAGGCTGTCAACCTCAGTGTCAATTAGTGGAGAAGACGGTAAAAACAGCATTTCATCATATTGTCCGTTTTTATGTGAAGTATCGTTAATTAGAATTTATCAAGTCGGCGATATATCAAAAGTGTTATGACAAATTTTTCACAGTAATTGATAAGCGACATGATACACACCCTCCATTTGTGTTGGTGGTGCTTCCTGCAGATGAAGCGTGTGAAGGAGCTGCGGGGGATGATGATGGAGGCTGACCCCAGCGTAGCGGTTTCAGTGAGGAAAATGGTGATGGTTTCTCTCATGGAGGTCTTCAAAGACATCGCCCCCACCTACAGGATAAGACCCCTGACCTCTGCAGAGAAGAATTCCAAGGTCACCAGGGCTCAATCTGTGTTTTTAGTGACTGTTGGAGCAGGTTTTAAAAGCTGCTGTATCTCTATTGTCCTGCAGGTAAAGAAAGAGACGCAACAGCTTAGAGAGTTTGAGGAAAGTCTTGTCAGTCAGTACAAGTTCTATCTGGAGGACTTGGAACAGACCATTAAAGGTACATCATTGCAACACACACACACACACACACACACACACTTCTCACAGCTTGTCTTCATCCCCAGACTGGAAGCAGAAGAAGAGAAAACGCAGTCAGGTCGTGAGCTTCCAGTCATACTGCAGCCTGGCTGAGGTCTCAGTCCGCTGCCTGTGTGAGCTGCTGCTCTCTATGCCACATTTCAACTTTCACAACAACATCATTGTCGTCCTGGTTCCTCTGATGAATGACCCCCTGAAGAAGGTGAGACATTTTGGAGAAGTGCTGCTGAGGAACATCAGCTCCAGCTGAGCATCTTGTATGTCTTTTGATGTAGGTCAGATTAGACAGGTCAGCAGATGATGTTCTAATGAGTTCATGGATTCATCCATGTTCCAGGTGTCAGACATGTGCTGTGATACATTCAGGAAGCTCTTTCAAGAGGACAGAGTGGGCAGGGCATCACTGGCCACAGTGCGGGTCATTTCTGGCCTCACCAAAAGCCTCAACTACAATGTCAGACCTGAGGTAACAAATAAGATGTTCCTTAACCTCTTGTGGATCTATACGTTCAGGACTTTTTCACTTCTTGAGACATTCTTTCACCTTGGTTCTTCTCCTGCTTATCAACAGATGCTTCGAACTCTGCGGAGTCTGAGGATCAAGGAGGTGGAGATGAAGAAGGACCTGGAGGCAACTTTACCAAAGGCCAAGTTCATGACAAACAAAGAGAAGAAGAAAAACTTGTCCAGGATGCAGAGGAAGGTAAACAAAATACTCAACTGGAGCTGAGGTAGAGCTAGAAATTTTTATTTAGTTTTAGTTTTATGCAAACAAAGATATACAGTCTGACAAACAAATGTGTTCCATGTTTGTGACAAACTGCTTCCCCCTCACAAAGCTCAAGTGTGTCTGTCTTTCAGAGCTTTTGTCAATTTCTGTGGGAAGATTTGTTGAACTGTTGTGCAGTTTAAACCAGAATCAAACAGGAAAAGAAAAGGTTCCTTTTATTTCCCTGACTGTTCTTACAGATCAACTGAGAGAGAAAAGGAATATAACCAAATGTAAAGCTCATTAGTTATAAATAACTGAATCCCAGGGTTTTCCCCAGAACACTTGCTAAGCCCAGTGGTCGGGGTGTCTACTGGTGGCCTACTGGTGGTCTACTGGTGGCCTACTGGTGGTCTACTGGTGGTCTACTGGTGGGCCACTCGTGGTCCACTGGTGGTCCACTGGTGGTCTACTGGTGGGCCACTCGTGGTCCACTGGTGGTCCACTGGTGGTCTACTGGTGGTCTACTGGTGGTCTACTGGTGGTCCACTGGTGGTCCACTGGTGGCCCACTGGTGGTCCACTGGTGGTCTACTGGTGGCCTACTGGTGGTCTACTGGTGGCCTACTTGTGGTCCACTGGTGGTCCACTGGTGGCCTACTGGTGGCCTACTGGTGGTCTACTGGTGGGCCACTCGTGGTCCACTGGTGGTCTACTGGTGGTCCACTGGTGGTCCACTGGTGGTCTACTGGTGGTCCACTGGTGGCCTACTGGTGGTCCACTGGTCTACTGGTGGTCCACTGGTGGTCTACTGGTGGTCCACTGGTGGTCCACTGGTGGTCCACTGGTGGCCCACTGGTGGTCCACTGGTGGTCTACTGGTGGTCCACTGGTGGTCCACTGGTGGTCTACTGGTGGTCCACTGGTGGCCTACTG